>JAGPOY010001774.1:0-16314 GCA_018983105.1 Silene uniflora
TTAGTCGTTGATCTGCCATAAGTGGACCTAGGTTTGAATATGGGTTATTCGCTTTTAGGCACCAAGTTCAGACTTAGGCCTCATAAGTTTGGACCAATATTCCTTCTTTTTTTCTTTTAAAAAAAATTATTTGATAATTGTATAAATCCTCATCATTGTTACATGAATTTCTTAAAAGATCATTAATGTAGTTTGGAATTTGTTGCTAATTTTGTTAGTATTATTTTTCTCTAGAGTTTAAATTGTTGTTTAAGTTGTTAGTTTTTGACTAAAATTATGGGAATGAAAGAGAAAGCGAGTTATAAAAATCAAAGGAAAAGATAGAACATTTGTTTATCTCTATCTCAGATAATTGTTTACTTTTTTTTACTATTAGTTTGTAAGCAAATGTTAATCAATTGTGGACAAATGATTGGGATAGATAGTCACTAGGTTTAGCTTAGAGGAAACCCGCATGCCAAGTGTCAAGGTTGGCCCACTTGTCCCTCTACTGACACAAGGAAGGGTCGGTCAAGGTTGGCTCATGCCTTAGCTTCCTTGACTCGGACCGGTGACTTGTCAGGCTGGCCAGACCAGATCACTTTTTTTTTTTGAAAGGTTTTGGATAAGCGGAGGGAAAGAGTCTAGCTAGTTAAATGAAGAGCGACCTGATTAGAAGTCCGAACCAACCCGCCCCGATTGGCCACCTCTAGCTTAGCCCAAACTCAAAAGGGGCAACTTTCAAACTACTACGAATAACTTCGTATTTGACATACAGACTTGAGTTTATTTGAGACTCACCAAAATCTTAAGACTCTGCCACATCAGTTTTCCACTAACGTATAGTATTATTTATTTATTGTTCAGACTCAGCTCAAACTAATCTCATACCCTATACATTATCAGTCAGATTATCTCAGACTTTACTTTTTCAGTTTATTTGAGAAAATGAAAAAAAAGAACATAAACAAAAGGACATGTGGTTTCCATTCATTGGACAACTCCACTTGAATATTGTATGAATGGCCCCACAAGAGTCTTAAGTTGAGTCTTGAATTTCCAAGACTCAACTTAAAACTTTGTTAAGACTTTGATAGATTATTGGGAGTCTTAAGTGAATCTTGTCTTAAAAATAAGACTCACTAATAATCTTACCCTAAACATAATAATCAGATCTTCCGAATCTGTGTACATTTTTTTTTTTGGTGACCCAAGGGAACACCCGAACACCCTGCAAGTCCGGGGACCAGTTAAGTCATCAAGGTTGCCCTTGATGGCAGGTAATACCGCAGCACTCCCGTGTAGGGAGTCGAACCCGGGACCTCTCAATTCATTGCCATTTTGCAATGCTTTGAGGCACTCTCGCGCTCCACTACACTCAAGCCACTTCGGTAATCAGATCTCCCGAATCTATGTACATTGTCCACCACGTTCCCTCCGGTTTACCATTTCCAGACCGCCCGCCTCCTATAGTCTCTACTTACCTCGTTAAAATCGTCTCTTTCTACAAATCACTTTCTCACAACACAAACACATCATACATCATACATCATACATCATACATCATACATCATACATCTTGTAGTAAATTATCAAGCTTAAATCTGACAGACACACAAATTCACCAACACAAGTAAAATAAAATGGCGTTGAAATTTCAAGCATTAACATTCCAATCATCAATATCATCATCATCATCGTCGTCGTCATTGATCTTTCATCGATCTAATCGTCTCGGATCTCCGCATCGTGTTTTTATGGGTTCTTCTCTCGGCATCACCTCCAAGTTCGTCTCTATCTCGCTTTTTATTTACGAGTACACTAATTCTGGTGTAAAACGGTTTATTATTATTATTATTATAACCGCTTTTTAAGAGTTTGTATTTCTGTTAAACCAATATGGCGATCCATTGTGCAAAATAGTCTCATTAAATAAAAACTATTCCTTACGTTCCGATCATTTATTTAATCAGACGGGGGAGTATTTGTTTGCTCTTTGTCTCGATTTAGATATTTTGATATGTGTTTCAGTTATAACCCGCTCCGTCTCAATCATTGGTTCGCCTTTAATTAAAATAATCACCACGAAGAATATAATGAGTAAACAAATGTTAAGTTAGTCGTGTAACAAAGTCATTAAAAATTTAAGACTGTCTCAAACGAGATCTTGCATGATCGAAAAATTAACCATGGCAGCTCAATTTCTAGTTTATCTTCATGAAATCTGCTGTTAAATTATCACATTTGCGATTTGTATTGAATTTATTATTCTGGGTTTGCAATTTATTGTGATCTTTCTTACGTGTTTATAGGAATTTGGATCAATTATTAATTTGTGTTTAATTTGGGCCCCCAATCTCACCTACCTAAGTGCTTTGTTAGCTGAAACACCTCATGCAAATTGAATATTTTAGCTATACTTTTTTTAATGAAATTGTTATAATTAAAACCCTGTTGCTGAGATTTGTGGTGATTGATCCCGGAGACTTAATCTTACAATAACATAATTATCGTTAAATGAACCACATAGCATGAAAAGTTACCGTCTTTAGCTTAAGACTTTCTAAGACGGTCTCGAATGAGATTTTGTGTTTTTCATTTTTTTCAATTAAATCAGCTTCAATTGTCTTGAAATTTTGGATTTTCTTGGGTTGGTGTGAATCATGTGAATATGTGATCATAATATTAATGTGAAGATAATTAATGTTCATAATTGTGATAGTGAAACTGTGAGAGGTGTTAGAGTTAGGAGTTGAAGATGACATGATTTAGAATTTTAGATTAGTATGGATTGTTTAGCTTTGATTTCATTAAATGTGATTTAGGCATTTAGTTGCTGTTAGTTGGACCCGATTGAGATGGGCATATTCCCTTGTCCAGTAAGTTACCCTCTGTGTCTCAGTCATTTGCTTACCTTTTATATTCTTTGTAAGGGGTATTTTAATCAGCGGGAAACAAACGATTGAGACGTAGGAGTATGCCGAAACGTTTAGTTAATATCGGTTTTCATTGTCGTTAATTTAAATTTTCATTCAAGAAAATGGCTTTCAATCTAACCTCAATATTGGTAATTGAAATGTTTTCATGTTCTTGAGATTTGAACATAGTAGGATGTTCATTTGTAGGTTATAAACATTTGTTGGTCTTTTAGACGGAAATCTCGACAGGTTGTCGTGCCATCATGAAATTTAACTTACCTGTTTATCTCTATTCATCTTTTTGATAGTGCATATATGTTTTTGACCACCTCATTTGCTTATATTCTTCTTCGTTTGGAGCCCAAAGGTGATGCTTGCATCTCGGTTTGATAACTAGGTAGTATCTTCAAATTTTGACACAGCATGGTTCCTTAAAGTTGTGAAATTGTATGACTTTTGACCTTCAGTACATATGCTCTAATGCTGCTACTTTCCTATGTATGTCCAATATGGGCTACTTCTATGCACAGTTATATGAGGCGCGCTTTATTTTTATACACAATACAACAACAACAACAACAACATCAGAGCCTTATTCCCAAAATGATTTGGGGTCGGCTGACATGAATCATCCTTTGGAATCGCCATGGTGATCTCAAAAAGCGAAAATATAAAGGAAAGAACAAAAAACAAAAGTGGAGTGAAATAAAATACATAAGAGGGAAACTTTTAGAGAAGAGCTTAAAAATTAAATCGAGAATAAAGATTAAAACGATTTTGAAATCGAAGCGAAACTTAAGATAAGAAGGTTGTTGGTAAAAGAATGTAATAAATCTGAAAAGAACAAAAAGGTTTTTTTTTTTTTAAACATTAAATAAAACATCCAATACTAAAAATCCACATGAATCCTTTCCCTCCATTGTGCCCTCTCCATCACCATCCCCTCATGAATCCCGAGATATCTCATATCATACTCTTATCACTCTATACACAATAAAAGTATTAAAATTATTTTGCAGACAATGAGAGAAAGCCACTAAATGGACTATCAATTTATCATTGGGGCTTTCAAATGAACTCTGTAACTTGACTCAGTTGAGATACTCAAATTTCCGTCTCTAGCCTCCTCATTTGATATGCGTTAAGAATATACATATCAAATGATGGATCAGATTCTCGGTGGATTGTTTCCATTGATCTTAGGTCTAACTGCTGTCTCTGTGTACTCAGTACTCTGTCTGAATACGTCGTCTGCTAAAACGATGACATGGACTTGGGTTCACTATCGATAACTTTTAAGTATTTTCAAATTTCATTCGCATTGGTTACTAATTTGTGGTTATACTGTAGATCATTTGGGGGGTCCTCAGACACCGGCAAATTAATTTGTTTTGTGCATTTTGCTCATTTCAGATAGCTTTAGCATTCAGCTGGACATTATAAAGTTATAAACAACATTTCGTGGGTCCGTCACAGCTAGTGTTATGTATTTTCATCGTCTCATTTTATCGACTCTAATGGCTTTGTTAATGCAGGGAAATTCCAAATGGTAGAAAGCCATACATGCCCCCAAAAGAAGTACACATCCAGAAGACTCACTCACTGCCACCCCAAAAGATCGAATTGTTCAAGTCATTAGAGACCTGGGCTGAAGAAAATCTCCTGGTGCTTCTAAAGCCGGTGGAGAAATGTTGGCAACCACAAGATTTTCTACCAGACCCTGCATCTGAAGGATTTGAAGACCAAATCAAGGAACTTCGGGAACGAACTAAAGAAATTCCCGATGACTACCTTGTTGTGTTGGTTGGAGATATGATCACTGAGGAAGCCCTACCAACTTACCAGACCATGCTTAACACTTTGGACGGAGTCCGAGATGAAACTGGTGCCAGCCTTGCTCCTTGGGCTGTCTGGACTAGGGCATGGACTGCTGAAGAGAACCGGCATGGTGATCTCTTGAACAAGTATCTTTATCTTTCGGGACGAGTTGACATGAAGCAAATAGAGAAGACTATTCAATACCTTATTGGATCAGGGATGGTGAGATTCTTATCTTGTATTTCATTCACTCCTGTCTCTCCCTAAATTATCCTTTAATATTACAGATGAGATGCATGTTTGGTTTATAGCTGATCTTTTTTTCCGAACATATTCTAATGTGAGACGGTCCTGTATTAACAAAATGTGGTGGCTATCTTTTGAGTCCATGGGTTAATGGGGCATGTGGTATGGGTGATGGTTCATTAGCTAAATGATCTATTCTGACATATAACACGAGTCCTTTTTTCGAGAGACTAATTGCTTATGTCTATCTGTGTGAACTTCAGATTTTAATGGTCTTTAAGTATGTTTAATTACTGCTTTAACTTGTGGGTGACAATTGTTGCCGTCTGCTGAAATGTTATTCCGTATACACTATTAGCTGTCCAATAACCATTAACCACTATCAGTAAGGCTACTGAGAATATGGCTCGACCTAAACAGCCTAACCTGACCTGGCTTGGATAGTTGGATATGACCACCACGAACAATCCAAAGTAGACCCGAACTTGCATTAACCTGCTCCAAACTCACCTGACTTGACCCCATCACAAAAGTCATCTGCATTTGGACTGTCAATTTTAATGTATTTTGCATACCCTTTTACACTCGTTGACATTCTCTAGCAAAGCACTTTCCATGGTTGATGGAGAAAATTTTTTGTTGAAACTTTTACAGGATCCACGAACCGAAAACAACCCATATCTTGGTTTTGTCTACACTTCTTTCCAAGAGAGAGCTACCTTCATATCGCATGGTAATACAGCAAGGCTTGCTAAAGAACACGGAGACCTTAAACTGGCACAAATTTGTGGGATTATAGCTGCCGACGAAAAGCGCCATGAAACTGCCTACACAAAAATTGTTGAAAAGCTCTTTGAGATTGACCCCAACGACACTGTTTTGGCTCTTGCTGATATGATGAGAAAGAAAGTATCTATGCCAGCCCACTTAATGTACGATGGTAATGACGACAACCTTTTTGAGAACTACTCCTCTGTTGCTCAACGCATCGGGGTCTACACTGCAAGAGACTATGCAGACATTCTCGAGTTTTTAGTGCAAAGATGGAATGTGGAAACCCTGACAGGACTATCGGGCGAGGGTCGTAAAGCTCAAGATTATGTATGCGGGTTGGCTCCAAGAATCAGGAAACTGGAGGAGAGAGCCCAAGCCCGTGCAAAACAATCATCCCTCGCTCCGTTTAGCTGGATCTTTAACAAAGAGTTGATCGTCTAATAATTCAATTCTCAATTGAATGGAAGGAGAATCTAGCCTCGTCTAATCCCTGGCTCCCAACATGCTTCAGTAGTCGGGTATCCTTTGTGTTTGAAGACGTCAGGGCGTTGTAGATACTTTTGTTTCTATGGTAGAATCCGAGAGCATTTTATGAATAGCCGAAACTCGCAGCTGTAGCGTGCTTAATGCTGTTAATCTCCTTTTCATCCTGAGATGTTCGTATTAGTGAATTGAGCGTACTGTCTTTTGTTGGATCTGCTTAGATAAGTTAAAGGCTTGTAGAAGAGGAGCTTTGTTGGAACTGTTTTGTTAGATCAATGCTGTTGTAATGTGCTCAAAAATTCATCATGTTCTCAAACCAAGATTTATGAGCTATACATAAGGATCGTGTCGACCCTGGCTCTGAGTCCATTTTTCTCTAATTTGCAACCTATTGCATAACCGAGCAGGCCGATTACATGAATGGCAAACAGTAGAGAACACTCTAACATCACCAACTGCTGCCTGCTCTCTTCAATCACAATAGAAGAGCAAACTGCAAGGCCTGTTAAGAGAAAAAAAAAAAGAAAAAAATTGACGACTTTCATAGATCAATAGATGAGTATTCGGTTGAAAGAGCTTCAGAAAAATTTCGCGGTTTTTTCGCTTTTTGAGATGTGCGTTCTCCCATGGCGGTTCCAAAGGACGATTCATGTCAGCCGATCCCCAAATCATTTTCACCTTAACTCAAACTCAAACTTTTATCACACTCTAAAAATCAACATACAGCATGTCTTAACCGTATCAAGAAATCAATCAAACCATCTAGAAATAACGGGTTGATTTTAATTATTATTTTAAATTTACGGATAACAACACTAATGATACTCCGTATTATTTTTTACAGAGTTGGAATTTGTAGAGTTCCATTTTCACAAAGTTGGTATAAAATTATTAGTCGTTTCGGACAACTTTGAATCGTATCGACCTATTATATATTTCGAACCGGCTCATAACAAAATTATTACACAAGTCTTACAGTCCTATGTATAATAGAAGTCTTACGATTCGAGACTTCAAGTCATCTACATATACTGTACTACTTTCCTCTACTCTAATCAACTGCTCAAAAATTTACTTTCTTATTAATTTCTTTGTTCCTTTTGTCTTCCGTCATATTTGAGTTTTCAACCTAGCACTGCCGATTACCGAATCTGAAAGGTCTCAAGGGTGTCGGTTTTAGTTTACTAAGACGGAAAGAGTATATTTTTACTAACGTCTTTTGTTATTGATTATATTTCGTTAATTGAGTATTTTTTACTATGGAGTATTATGCATAGTGTTAATTATTTTGGCTACGCCATATTATAAATCCTGAACTCAATCACCCTTGTTTATTACGTAGTTATGCTGGAAAAGGCGTTAACGCCATCCATCTACATTTATTAGTAACACAAGTTTAATTTTATACAATGATTTAGATTGAATAATAGTCTTGTTTCATATACTCCCTCTGATTCACATCAAAGGTAACACTTACTTTTGGGTGGTTTTCGAGGCGGTACTTTGACCACCAAAAAGTGAATGTTAACTTTGCTGTGGAACGGAGGGAGTCTATATCTGTGTATGTACGATAATGTTATCCTGTTTTCTGACATCTCGGAGTCGCGCTAATATGTTTGTTCTTCCATTATGTTTGAAGAGCAGGATGATTACTGTTAATTGGTCTCAGCTCCCTACCGATCTACTGATACGAATTGTCGAAAACCATTTACTAGCAGTGGATGATCTTATAGTTTTCTCTAGCGTATGTCATACATGGAATCATGCTGCTCGTGCTTGCGATAAGTTGCGCCTTAGAGAGAATGGGCTTCATCAAATGCCATGGCTAATGTTAACGGACGGCAATGACGATGAAGTCTACTCTGATACCGGAAGCCTGAGCCTCTACGAAACTTATGGGAAAGCTTGTTGGGGTTCACATTATGGTTGGATTGTGATCATGGGCCTTAATCGCCGGATGCACTTGTTTAACCCTCTTACAAAAGCCGAACTATCCCTTCCTTCACAAACCACATTCTGGCACCCTTGGGACCGTGCTAGAGATAAAACCATTCGCAAGATGTTTTTATTTAAAGTTGTCGTGCTCCAAGTGCCACAAGATGAGAAGAACGACAATATGCCATGGCTAGTGGTGGCAATACAACATAGCTATATGCTTGTAGCAGTAGCGAGGCCTGGAGACGCATCATGGATGCAAATCAATTACCCTGATGACAGCCTTAATGCGTTTGTGGACGTTATATACTCTAACAAATTGAAATCGCTAGTTTTTTTGGACGCGTTGGGAGAGTTGTTCACCTACGATATCCACAATTCTAAGCAACCTCAAGATTTCAAGGAATACTCGCATGGACCTTATATTGATGATTATTACGATTTATTACCAAATCCGGAAGGGATAATAGCTCAAGCTTATCTTGCTCAATCAGCCGATGATATGTTTATTATTGTGAGGTATAAACGAAATCTGTTTAATTACAAGACCGAGATTTTCAAGGTGTATCAGTATAGTTCTCTTAGAACAAGTTGGGAGGAGGTGAGCCAGATAGGGAATGTTGCGTTTTTTGTGGGTGGAAATGAGACGATGTGCATTGCTGCCTCAGACGGAGGCTGTAGGAGCAATTGCATATATTTTTGTGACGATGATAGTTACAAATACCATTTCAATCAAGACAAAGTTGGAGGACATGATTCAGGTGTTTTCAGTTTGAGTGACAAGTCAATTGAGTCGATATATGATGGAAACAACTCAAATTCTTCTTATTGTCCTCCTTTTTGGTTTTCTCCAGCAATATGATGATGCAATAGGTCTTCCTTTCGCAATCTCAATGCATTCTATTCTTGTCTTATGCATAATACTTGACCCGTCTTGTGGTTAAGACGGATATGTCACTCTTAAATGAGAATTTATGATGATGAGGAGGAAACTCTCATCATTTGGAATCATTTCAAGGGAAATTTAGCCGGTTTTAAAACATCACAAATTCTCATTGAAGACGGTCTCTTCGGAGAGACCTCTCACAATGAGTAAGTGGGGAGGGCAAGTGGGGGAGGGGGTGTGAGAGGTCTTCAGCTGAAGACGGTCTTCAGCAAGACGGATTGTTAAAACATTTTGGTACTATTCTGTTTTGTAAGAAACTCTTTACTCAGGACTTTGGGAGATTTGTAAGTGTCCGCTTTAGCTTTTGACTAAAAATATAGTACTACTCCGTATTACAGTCAAGATATTACGAGGACCAAACGTCAACTCCGAAGCTAAGTTCGTATGGAAATCGCACCCCCGAACGACTAATAGTAATACCCTTTCTACTATATGAAAAAGCTAAGAGGATAATATAGAATTTGGATCCTGTTACCAAAAAAAAATTTGAATCATCTCCATTACTCTTTCCATTTCCTCTCTAATACACTTTTATTCAACAAAATGATACGGAATATTTTTTCTCTCCATCCATTAGAACATTACTTTTATGAAATAATTACGACCATTAGATCGTCCTATGATTTAATCCGGATCGTTTAAAAGTGATGAAGTTCCATTTCTTTTCAAATAATTGAGAGAGTCCGGACCGATAGGAACTTACCTCTCCATTTCCGACTGATAGGAACTTTCCTCTCCATTTCTTTTTAGGAAATGGAGAGAAAATGGGCTCATTTTTTTCGATCATAGGTTATCTTCCATGATAACTTAAAAGCTCGCAGTAAGGACGATTGGCAAACGAATTACACAACTTAATCATACACGGTCATGAGATCTACTAGTACGTCTAACACCGACTTTACAAATATACACATAATTGAACAATTAAGTTACAAACATGCTAAATCGGAACCAACTGTTCCTATACTCTGTTACCTACCAATTGAAAGTAAAAATAAAAGCAGAAGACTGGTATTTTCGCTAAAGAATAAATGAGGGGCATAGAGAGTACATCCCACCGATATCTGAGCTACGTCAACTAACTAGTAACTACGATGAGTACATTGGATATTCACTACTCTTATCATGTATATTGATTGAGTGAGATCAGAATTCTGACTTCATAAGCTTTCCTGTCGGCTTTATTTTGATATCACAGAAAGAGTCGTCCTGTTTTGCATCGATATAATCCTTTGTTTTCAAAACCTGCGGAAGAAGAAATTTTATCAGCGAATCAAACTAAAAGTGTATACATTTGAAACTAATATACTGTTCCTTCTTTTGTGAGGTGGAGGTGAAATTAAGGCATAAACGGAAGAGAGGCAGTATATATACTTCGTAGTAGAAAAGAGTAGAATCAATATAACGTACCAAGGTCTCGAAAAACATTCTAGATGCTTCTTTACGAGTTTTTCCAACTAATAGGCTCTCCAAGGGGATTACCATCTTGGCATGCTGAGTCTCTTTTTCAAACAGGACTTGAAGATAATTGGCAACAGCTCTGAACAAAAACGAAGCGCAGTCGAACAGATAATTTAGATGCCAGAAGAGACATTGGCCACTGAAAAAAAAAATCGAGCAAAATCAGCACAAACCTTGTACGGGATGACCAGCCACTGTTGTCTAGCATACGCTTCTCTTCAGGGTTAATTGTATCATCCTCATAATCATCTTCAACATCGTCGTCGTCGACATTCAGAAAATCTGAAAGACCAGAAGAGAAAATTTAAATACTCCAACTGATCCACAGAGATACCATCCACTTTATAGTTTATACAAGAATATGCACATTTAATCCAACAAATTAAAAGCAAGGAAAAATGAACCTGTATCATGCTCGATCACCTCCGTCCGAAAGTCCTGTATTGAGGCACAAGACAAAGTATCAGCAATCCTTCCAAAAAGCAAAATTCATTCCCACAAGAACAGAACAGAGACAATGTTCACTCAATTTATTCCAGTTTCTCATATTTCGGGGGTATTTGGTAGCAGAGAATTACAGCATTAGAATGCCATAGTTTGTATGCATAGAGTCAAAGATTAATAGATGGAGTATCATACAAAAAAAGAAGCAATAACACAACTTTGATAATGTCTTCGTTGTTTTCCTATTTATTCTGTACTTCTTTGGAGGACTCCAACTCCATTTACTTTTCTGGAGGACTTCATCCTTTTTCCGTTTACTGCATTGGAGGATTCCATCTCCTCTATATGATTTTATCATACTACCTGTTAGTCCCTATTTTCCATTCAATTCTATACATTTACTTTTTGCCCAAATTGTAGAAAAGAACATTAATATATTCACTTCATCATTAACCCCAACCAGCTCCCATCCACACACCAAAATGGGACCCTAAACCCATCCCAACCAATTTCCTGCCAGCCTACCACCATCCTCCAAATGCCTCAAATTCCTTCAAAAATCCCCGCCACCACCTAAACCCCCTTTAGAAGCCATCTACCGTCAGCTGTCTAAGTCCATCAGCTCCTTGGTCGGTATCCTCTAACCCTTCCCAGGCTCTGGTTGTCCGACCCCTTTCCTAGCCACCACATTACCACCATACCAAGACCTCGTCTGCCCCTTGGTACAGGTCAATTAAAATTGATTACACTATATACTGATGCATGTCTTTATTCTCTACACTACATAAAAGAATCTGGCATTCATTTAGACCACTAGACCAACATTTAACCTCCCTGATTTAAAGAATAGCAATGTGAAAAGCACTTACAGAAATGTCTGCAGGATTAATGAATTCACTTGGAACAGTCGTAGGATCAGTCACGAGCGTGGGATCTGTTTCCAAAAACTGTAGATCTTCCTTCCCACTCAATTGAATTTCTTGAGAGCTCAAATCATTCTCTAGTATACGTGAATGATCCATCTTCACGTCCTCTTCAAGAAAATTATTTGGCATAGGGCAGCAGTCATCGTGTCTTATATCTGAGACATTAACTTCTTCCTCATTTTCAAGTCTGCACTCACCCAAATGAAATTCATCGATGATCTTGTCTGCTTTTGGAGAAGCCTCGCCTTCCAAATCTACAGCAGCAGCAACTGGGATATCTTGAATTGGGGAAGAACAAGTACCCTGTACATCCTCCATAAGTGCAATTGTGTCGACCGAGACAAAACCTTCCCTCTTCTCCAATAAACATTCGTCAATTGATTTTTCGTCAACATTAATATCTACTTTCTGGTCTTCTCTACCTGATCCAGATACCTCTTCCATTGTAGAAACATCTTCCCTAGTGAATTCCATTTGACTATCCTGATTGATTGGAGGATGAGATGCATCAATGTCCTCAGACACTACTACTTCAGCAGTCTCATTTATGTAAGGTGCATCAACTTCAGCGTTGTCTTTTAAGTTATTTAAGTTACAAGTAACTTCCGGAACAAGACTCACGAAAGATGTCGGCTCAGAAGTTGAAGCTACCAGTTGATTTCCTTCACCGCCAGCTTGATCACAAATTTCCATTTCAACCTTTTTCCCAGGGACATCAGGTTTAGACATCTGTTTCGCAACCTCGTTATCAAACGTCTCCAGTTCCTTCTGGAGGGCATCAACCTCATGCTTCCCCTTGTCGACGGCACCAGAAGGCATCATAGTTTCAGTTTCAACTCCTTCTGCATACATCAACCTTGAAGAGGTGCCGGTCTCAATTGTACCCTTGCTTCCAGGATCTTTAACAATTATGATTCCACTCAAATCACGTGGTTGACTATGCATACATCTGAATTCTGGGAGCGAGCCTGGAAAAAAAAACAATTATCACAAGTTGACAAGCAATCTCAAGATATGTATATGAAATTTCACGATCTAAACATGGCAATACAAAGAATCAAGCAAAAGTGCCCCTTGGATATGTATGGCAGAAACGCCATGGTTGTCAAGGCAAAACAAGGGGAAAAAAGACGAAAAACAAACATGATACAACACCATTTGTTAAAATGAGATATCAGTGTCGGAGATCAACAATTAATAAAGATTAGCCCAATAGTAAGACATAGAATAAAGAAATAAACTAAACCAATTACTAGAACCAACAAACAGATGCCTACATCTGAAACAATCCTGTCGGCGCCATCACAATAACCAGAAAAGATAACAAAATACAGCCAACTAACGCAATCAGGAATACCCGTAGGAAATTTTTTGCCTAAGCCACAAAGCAACCTAAGGTGACTAAATTGTCTTAATATAAAATGCTCAACAAAGACAAAGAGGGAGTTAGTTGATCAAGATATCAATCAAGATTTTTTTTTTTCATAGCTAATTATTTGTCCCCCAACAAAAAAAAATACCTGTAAATAAAGGTTCGCTGAAAACCTCATCCTCCAGGAATTGTTTTTGAAGCACCCAAACCTCAAGCCGCGTACACGGCGCCTTCTTTCGCACACGGCGAATGTCATCAGTGTTTGTTAGCTGTTCTCTTATCATGCTGAGAAGTAAACAAAAAAGGGCTTAGAACTTGCTGACTGAAATTGCTAAAACAGATGACTATACAAACGGACGATGTTGTCTTGCAAGTGAAGATGATCAGCACAAAACACTTAAATTCACAACCTGCCGCCAGAGGTATGTAGTAGTCGTACCACCTTATAAACCCAAGTGACAAGAAGTACATCACTTTGCTATATACTAACCCTAGACACCTCCCCAAAATATCCATTTATTAGGGTGCTCTTAACCAACTATAAGGGAATATTTAAATAGATGCGCTTAGCTCCTATGGTTTGTAATCCAGGAAACATGGATCATCATTTAAATGAGAGTACAAAAATGTAAAGCAATAGAAGCCATAAGAAAGTAATACTCACTCGCCATGCAATACCATAGAATCGTCCACAAGCACTTTGCGCTTCAGAGCACTAGGACGTACAGAACTTCGCTGGCGCTTGGCAGGTAAACGATCAGAAACAGGAGGAGTGGGCTTCAGTTTAAATGCAGTAGACCTTCCACCTGAAACAGTAGTTAATCAGAAAATGACTAATATAATGTGGCAACAAAGCAGACATGCGAGGAGAAAAGAAATAACTATATGGACATTAACAAACTGAATACTACGAAATACCACAAAACACCCAGACAATTTGACAGCCTTCCAACATACACTATTTTTTTCAAACTGAGAAGGGAGTCAACTCTATCTATATGAATGTTTGTAGATACAAGTGATAATTGATAAATCTTACTCAGAACCTCCCTTTTAAACAAATTTCATCCACCTAGACAATAGTATTAAATGCTGCATCAGTCCAGACACAATAAGGGTCAAAAAACCGCCAATGCAGCCGTAATTTCATAAACGTATACAGAATATGCTAATCTTCACTTTTTTTCTCAACTGAAACTTGACTAAAATTCAATGATTGTAGGTGACCTTCTCTATCTTAAGACCTTTCTTTTCCAAAAAACATTGGATATTATAGATAAAGTCATGGGAATAACAGTAAAGGCGATATCTTAATATATAATGTGATGCGGATGAAATATTAGCTGATATTTTTATGTCATTCTCTAGGCCAACAAGGAGTAGCCTAGCTAACTGATGCACTACTTGATATCTATCCCATCATACATGAGATCGCTGAAAGCAAGTCGGTCTCTAACTAAAAGCAATGGTGTCATCAATCATCAAGCCAACCATAATTAAGAGTTTTGTTTGCTTCTGTTAAACATGAAGAGATTGGGTAATATGTTAATACCTAAAATGGACGACAAAAGGTCATCATCTTCGGGAACAAGTTCCACAGATTGTTTGGACTGATCAGCATTAGAAGACGCTGCTGAATTTAGACTCTGCATAGTCAAGGTACTTTCAGTGTAACTTCTTTTCTTTCCAGATAATGAGGTTTCAAAACTAGCATCCCCGTCTTCTACGGCCTCTATACAATCACCATCTCTTGTAACAACCTCTACACCAGGAGTACACTCAGCAAAATTATTAGGTTGACTAACAGCTAGACTAGGCATTGAGAGCAACTTCTCAGGCGCAGAGAAACCAGAAGCTTTTGAGTTATTTTCTGTCACTAAATAATCATCTCCCAAGCGATCCCTGTCCAAAGTACTGGTAATAGCATCAGAGCCTTCATGAGTCATCCGATCTACCTTCGAGGTTGGCATAATTGAATCTGTTCCTACTTCATTGAAAAGTATCAAATAAATAACCAAAACCAATTGCCTTAAATAAATAGCGCAGCAATTTAAAAACTTGGGAACCCTAACAAACCTTGAACAACTGCTGATATCTCAGTAACATCAGTATTATCTGGCGCAGAAGTTAAGCCCATTGAACAGAGCCCATCAGTTTCGGCTGAAAGCCTGGAGACATCAGGCAATTTTTCTACTTCACAAATATTGTGGTGATGCGAATTGCATGGTTTAAGCACTCGAGTACTGAAAACTGACAGTTTCTCACTTCCATTATTTTCTGATATATTATAATTTTCTAGGTTCTGACAGGGTTGATCTGATTTCTGACATTGATAATCATCATTCAGCATAACTGTTTCATTTTCTTCAGCGCTAATAACTTCTTGAGCAACTACGAAATTCTTATTTTCTGATTGAATACCAGAGTCAGGAATATGCGAGCCATTAAGATCAGCGTTTCCAACATCTACACAGGTATCTTGATCATGGACTTCAGACAGAATAACATTCCCACCCATATTTAAGTCGGCCTCATCATGATCATAGTCTCTTCTAACAGATTGGCTATCAACAGCCATAAGTGCTTCATTTTGGAGGGGATTATATTCCAGTTTATTTCCTACATCATGCATTGCCTCGATGTGCTCAATCGACTTAAATGGCTGAGCATCACCAACTCGGGTAGCTTCAACAGCCTCATTTGGAGGTAAAGACGTTTCTGACATCACATGTTCATGTTCCTGCTCATCCAACAGGTGGAGATCCCCATTGGAATTGAGGCCAAGACTATGCACATAAGCAGGCTCCACTTGACTGGATGCAGTTCCGGACACTTCTTTTACTGCCAATTCAGATATGTTTTGGTCCTCGTCCATATGATCATCGCTGACTAGTGCTTCTTGAGGACTAGGCAAATTTGGCTCTTCCATCAGTCCAGGGGTGGAGGGTGCCTGAATATAAAGCAGCACAGAATTTACAACATTGTTTCTTCACAATTTACTGGAAAATTACA
>JAGPOY010001775.1:14468-30777 GCA_018983105.1 Silene uniflora
AACAGTGCCAGTCGAATCATACGCCACCCAACCCGCTGCTGATCTTAATGAGTTCATCCAACCGGCATCCACTTTCACTCTAATTGTATCACATCCATGGCCTGTGCCGATTAAATAAATGGGGATGCACTCCTTCAGTTTTTCACGTACCTCATTAAACGGTAATTGTACACCACAATCATGAAGTCTTGGCATCCCATGAGAAGACTCAGTCGCAGCAATCGCATCGGCAGCTGTCCGTGATTGCAGATTGAAGAAAGCATCCGGAGAGAATTTGTTGTCTCTAAAGACAAGGTTGTTTCTAGTGCACCAAATGCTCCAAATGATGGCGAGGAAGTGAATAATAAGTCGGTCCCAGTTATCAACCCCCGAAAGATAGTTAATCCAATTAACTATCCAATCTCCGATATCCACATGACTATCGTTACCAGTTCATATTCCAAGACTAGAAGCAGCCCAAAGTCGTGTGATAACTGCACAATCGCGGAACAGATGATTCAGTGTCTCCAGGCAGTCATTACCATAGCAGAAGCGACAATAGGGATCCACATTGATGCCTCTTTTCAGAAACGCCGTTCCATTTGAGATAGAATTAGTAATAATTCTCCAGATCAGGACTTTCCACGTCTGAGGCCCAGGAAGTTTCCATAACTTCTTCCTACATAAAGCAACACATACCCTGCTAGCTCTATCTAAATCCTTTTCTCTACATGTCTTACTCAAATGATTCTCAAGTGCAATCCCATAACCACTTTTCACCGAGTAAACTCCCGATGTCGAATGCTTCCAATAAATTTTATCATTAGGTTGTGAAATACAGAGGGGAGGGCTAGAATTTTGACCCTCCATTCATCACCAAACAGGTCATAGATAAGACTCGAGTCCCACTCCCCCGAAACTAGGATTAAATCCTTAACCTTGAAATTCATAGCAGACGAGGCTTGCGCCGGAGTCAGATTAGGATTTATAATAGGTGTCTCCCCGTTCACCCAACATGTGTTCCAGATGCTGAGGTCAGAATAGTAACCCACTTTCCAAGCACAGTTTGGAATAATTAGTTTGAGTCCCAGAGCCACGCTTCTACATCCCCATGAAAGGTTTGAATTTTGCTTGGTGGTCATATTCTCTGGTCCAAAGGAAGATAATAATTTAGCTTAAAAGTGATATCTCTTTCCAATGTCCTTAGCAAGATTCAATTTGATACGGCTATTTCCTGCTCCAATCTTGAATTCATAGTGCTTCCGTCCCCGGGTGATAATATTTCAAACATGCATAAATAGCTTTATTTTAAACCTTTTTTTGGTGACCCAAGAAAACATCCGAACACCCTGTAAGCTCGGGGACTAGGTAAGTCATGAAGGTAGCTTTTAAACCTTGCTTTCATGAAAACTTAAAGGCTAAACGGGGTAAGGTGATCCTAAAGCTAAACATGAGCAAACATATTTACAAATTACACGTATTCATCAAATCGGGTGCTATATGAGATCAATCACTCTCCGTTATGAATTCATCAAACATATGAAGATCTCGCCTCTCGGCTTCTCAAAATCAATCTTTCGATCTTCACTCAAATCCCATGTAAGAGACGCGACTAGTACAGTAGTACATCACAATAGAAGTGACGACTTGCTTATGTTAGTAACGAAGAGATCTACATGTAA
This sequence comes from Silene uniflora, assembly GCA_018983105.1. Lineage (NCBI taxonomy): Eukaryota > Viridiplantae > Streptophyta > Magnoliopsida > Caryophyllales > Caryophyllaceae > Silene > Silene uniflora. The sequence continues at coordinate 16,130 of JAGPOY010001775.1, forward strand.
CAAAAAGGATGGCCTATTTTAGTCCTGACTCTACCAAAACATGATTTATCACCCACTAATAGAGAGAACCATTATATCTTTGCATGCTCCTATTGAAAGAAAACAAAGATCAAAAAATTTTCCCTAAGCCGCTTTGTGTTTTCTTATCCCCTTGTATATGGAATTTTTTTTTTCTAAAACAAATTAAACTTGCTCGGCCTGTATCACAAGTTCATCTTCTACTTCTTGTTAACGACATTGCACATTCTTGTACCTTACAGTCATACAAGTTACACTCCTTGAACATCTTGTTCAACTAATCCTGATTACACACGTAGAGGGATATCATGGTGGTACGGTCTCTTCTCTTTCACATACAACTATAGAATCTATGCATTAGCAAAAACACTAGACATAGTTCTTTGGTTTGTATAAGCAAGTTAGTAAACATAAAATAGCAAAGCACAAAACTAGATCAAAGCAACAAGGCAAACACTTCCAATAATTCTTGCTCCTCTCCTTTTGTTTTGAACTCATTCCCAATCTAACCCAACTCAATGAAAATATTTGTTGTCATGGCAAGAATGCTATATGCGGATGGCTTATTTGGCTACCGCCATAGCCAGAAACACTCGGCTTGCTATTGTTGATATTATTATTATTATTCATAACCGGAGGACTACACCACGCAAGTTCATAGGCGAAGTACCTCAACTAGGCCCAAATCTTCATGCTAAAGCACAAGTCCTCTCGGCGGCAAGTGTTTGCCTTGTTTTCTCCACTTGTTCACATTCTTTCATTAATAAGGTCTCTACTTGAGCAAATTGCTTCAGCTTTCAATTCCAACCTTTTCAACCCTTCAAGCACAAAATTTGATTACATTTCAGCTAGACGTATAAAACATACTCCGTAACATTCATGACATTTTAGCCATCAAGCCGATTCAATCGTAAGCAAGATATTGCTCAATCCATAAAGAAAGTGCAATTACACTACGGGAAAACTTGCCATAAACTAAACGAACCAAAAAGAAAAATGAAAGAGCGCCACACAACCACAAGTCTTTAGTTCTTTCAATTTGTATTGCAAGACCATTAAATTAACACAAAAAAAGTACCTCCGTATGAAAAGGTATTTGTGCTCACCAGACATGTAAATCTGTCGTAAAATTAAAATCGATCAAATTATAGAGCACCTCATTTTAAATAGACAAAACAAACTTTTTATTATTCCCTACATTTTTTTTACCATCTACTTATTTGACTCGTTTAAATTTTCTAAAATAAAATTCCAATGCAGAATATAAAATATTTACTCCCGTATAAAACCGTCTTATTGTGACGAAATCCAAAATTTATGCTCGTGCACCAGTGAGGCTAACGTAGTAACGCTAATACGAAGTACCAACAAAAACCCGTCCCACTACAGAGTTATGCGCCATTTAACATCGTCCACTACCTTTTTCTACGGAGCTACTTAAAACTCCTCTGAATATTTCCATTTTTAGAAAATTTCCCAAATTCCCCAATTTTCAACAATGCAGTTGCTTTATCATTTCTCTCTTTTCTAGGGTTTCACTTCTCCGCAATTCCAAGCTTTGCGTACGTCATCAATGGCGGAACTTCCATCACCTTCATCAGACATGTTACTCCCAAGGTCAGTGTTCAACAAAATTACTGAAACTGTAGATAATTTCAAGTTAAATGCTGTACCACTTTTATCACTTTACGAAGAATGGAAGAGTGTAAAGACTTCTTTCGCCATGGTTGAAGCTTCCATGGAAAGCCGTGCGAAAAAGCTCGAAACGGATGAGAGGAGAGTTGAGAGTATGTTGAGTGAAATTAGGGTTAGAGAGGAGAAATTGAAGGCGGAGGAGAGGAGTTTGATTGAGAAGGCGAAGAAGGTGGAGGTGAGAGAGCAGAGTGCGGAGGAGTGTTTGGCGGTGATTGAGGAGCGGAGGAAAGAGTTAGGGTTACGAGAGACGGAGTACGGCGAAAGGTTTAAGATTCTGGAATTTAATGAGAAGGTTGTTGATGATGCTCTTGATGTTAAGGAGAAACGGATTATGGAGTTAGGGGAAGCGCTTGAGTCGAAAAAGTCGTGGTTGAGTGAAGAATTACGAGGTTTTGAGGCGAGGAAGAGGGGGATTGAGGAGGAATGTAGGTGTTTGGAGGCAAAAGAGAAGGGTGTTATGGATAGGTGTGTAGTTTTGGAGGTGAGAGAGAAGGAAATGAGGGAGGAGATCGAGGTGCTTGAGTCGAAAAAGATGGGGATGATGGAGGAATTTAGGAAGTTGGAGGAGAGGGAATGGAGGGTTGAAGAGAATTGTAGGAGTTTGGAGGCGAGAGAGAAAGTGGTTGAGGAACGGAGTAGAGTTCAGGAGTTGAGAAGGAAGGAAATGAAGGAAATGGGAGAAGAGTTGGAGATCAGAGCTAAGGAAATTGTCGAGGGGCGTAGAATGTTGGAGGAGAGGAGGAAAAGGGTGGATGGAACGAGTCAAGGGTTGGAAGGGAGAGTGAAGGAGCTTGATGAGCGGAGTAAAGAGGTGGAGTTGAGAGAGAAGAATATCGAGGAACGTGAAAATGATATGAACTTGAAGGAGAAGGGATTGATTGAGCTTGAAAGAAAGCTTGAGTTGAAGGAGAAAAATATTGATAAGGGTTTCCAGGCGTGTTGTGAAGACCTGAAGTTAAAGAAGGATGAGTTGGTTGAGAGTCACAGGGCGCTTGGATTGAAGGAAAGCGAAATTGTTGAGAAATGCAAAGAAGTAGAGTTGAAACAAGAGAGGATAAATGAACAATGGAAGATTTTGGAGGTCAAGGAAAAGGAGATTAATTGTAGGTTGAAAGCAGTAGAGTTAAAAGAGAAGGAGATCAACGATAAAGGGGTGAGACTGAATGAGGATGTTGATCACCGTCAATCAAGTATCGTGGTGCAGGAGGAACAAGTCAGGGAGCCTCTAAACATGGTGAAATTGGAGGAGGAACAAATTGGTGAGACAGGTAGGGTTCTGAGGTTAGAGAAGGAAATGAATCAGAGTGGCAGGGTTGCAGACTTGAAAGCGGTGCTCATCAAGAAGTGTACCAATTTGTTCAAACAGGCAGATGATATTCTTAAACGACAGTATGCGGAGGGGAAGCTAGCCAAAGATGGTTGCAATGTGCCAGGGGTGAAAGAAGTGATTAGTGAGAACCCCCAGGGGGCAGTAACTAGTGTAGTTGCTTCGAGTTTGTTCGCTGAAATACAATTGGTATTCAGAAATGATGATGCAAGAGCCACCGCATCATATCTTACCGAGCATACTGAGACGGTTAGCATGTGGCAGAAAAACATCTTGGATCTGAGAGAGGAGATTAGAGAGGAGGTGAAAGAGAGGATTACAGGTACTTTTCGACCTCTTTCTTTACAGATTATCTAAATGTGATTGGATTTTAATTTTGCATATGTTTCAGTTTGATATGTACTGGGTATGTTCTCAGTCAATGTCAGTGCTCCTGCAGTTTGCGATTTTTTATGTTTCGAGGAATAAGAACAGGGAAATTTAAACTGTTCAGCATACTTTACCATTTTATGGCTGGAGATGAATAACTAAAATATTTTACAATTATGCTTTGTCATTTTTCTGTGTGATGATGAAATTGTTCTCATTGCGTTCACTTTGTATTTTCCCTGACAATTTTTTGTTCTACCTGCCTTAGAAAAATGTGAAGGATGTTTGGTGTATAATTCTGGAACGATGGCATGATGCCTAGCTCTTCACTAATTTGTGTTGCGCTTTGATATTAATCGTCTTTTTAGGAGTATTGATAAGTAACCTTGCGTGTCTATGCCAGTTGGGAAGTATACATTCATTAGCGCAACTAAATCCACATAGCTTACCTAGCTGACTAGTAGAACAAAGAAGAATTTTCATCACAATACAATAGTATGTACTGAAGGAGCAAATACTAAAGATTATGATGCAGTTCCACAATGTTGCTACATCTATAAAGCTTACCCACTGTCGGAAAGCTGAAGGATTGGAAATTGTCCTCTACTTAGGGAATTGCTTCGCTAGGTCAATATTAGAATACCACTGTCTCCCTTCTCTGCCATTGTACTTCCGTAGGTTCTCCCAAGCAGCCATGGAGAGGATGTTACCCTTCACCCTAAACCATGTTTACTTCTTAATTAGCATTGAAGTTATAAAAAGCTAGCAATTTATTGCTGTCAGTTTTTATATTTCCTTCCCCTTGGAAGTATATGCATTGCGATGAGTTTAAATCGCGATTGTTTATGTTTCGAGAAATAAGGACTGGAAAATTTAAGTGGATCAGTGTACTTAAACATTTTGTGTCTGGAGATGAATAACTAATCTGAAATTACGCTTTTGTTATTTTTCTCTGCTTGATGAAGTTGTTTTCCTTAAATTCATTTGGTATTTTCCTTGAGATTTTTTGTTAAGGATGCTTAGTTCTGGAATGATGCCTAGTCAGTGATTTATGGTCTCTTTGTTAGTAATCATTAGGAGTATTTTAGACGAAATGCCTACTTTAAAATCGAACGGAAAGGAGCGTGCTGCATTTATCATTCGGTAGCAGTAGTTAAGTTGAAATTGGAAAACTCTCAACTTATTCAGTAGGAATTCATGATTGCATTCCAGAAATTACCATCTCCCTCTTTACGACTCGAACTTTAGAGATCAAAATAAACAACTGTTAGGGTGCATTTGGATTGGTTGGTTTGGAGGGAAAGGGAGGGAAGGGATGAGAAATCGTTTGTCTGGTTAGCAAAATGGAGGTGAAGGGATTTAGAGAGGAGCCCTCCATTTCCCTCCAAGCCAAATTATTTCCCCTCCCCTCCCTTTCCCTCTTATCTTGCTATCCAAACAAGCGCTTAGTGTCTTTGCCAGTTGAACTTGAAAAGTAAATGCAACTATGTGAGTGTCCATCTCGCGCAACTAGATCCTCTAAATCGACTTAGCTTACCAAGCTGACTAGTTGAATGAAGACGAATTTTTATCATAATACATTCATATGTACTGTAGGAGCTAGTATCAAAGATTATGCAGCAGTTCTGCAATTGTTGCTACATTTATAAAGCTTACCCTTCGGCTGAATGCTGTAGCATTGGAAATTGCCCCTTCAGGGTATTGCGTAGTTAGCTCTATTGCTAGAGTGGTATAGTCTCACTTCATATATCTGCTATTTTACTTTCCGAGTTCCTCCCCAAGTCCCCAACAGCCATGGAGAAGATGTTACTCTTCACCCAAACTATACTTCTTAAATTTTTAATTAGCATTCAGGTTATAAAAAAGCGAATAATCATTGCAATCAGTTTGAAGTTTCCTTCCCCTTAGAAGTATATGTATATGTGCTACATTGATTATTTAATTTCCTGCAGAATCAATACATTCTATTTTAACTTTTGATATGAATATTGTCTTATACAGCAGATATAAGGAATTAAGGATACAACTGTGTTCAATATTGCTATATAGCGAAAAACTCCCCCAAGCCCTATCTACTGTTGCAACAAAAATTGATTACAGCAACAACATAACCTTGATTCCAAAATGATTAGGAGTCGGCTAACATGAATCTTCATCAAAACTAGTTACTGACCAGAAATAGTCAAATAACGAAGGAAGATAAAGTTTAGAGAAAAACTACGAGTATAGGAAACACAAGAAAAAAAAATAGCGATGTGTGGAGTTCTCCTTACTATGCCCTGATATTTGACTAGATATATTTTCATTTTTTCATACTTCAATAGGCCTACTTGAATCTTTGATTGCGGAACGCAAACATCTGCAAGCAGCTATGTGCACCTGTGTTTTTAAGATGGAAGATGTTTACCCCCCAGATTTTTTGTTGGATGCCCATCTGGAGCATGTCCGTGAGAGAGTGGAAGAGATTGTCAAGAAAGCCAGTGGAACTGCTCAGGTTTTTGCATCATATTTAACTATAATAATACCTAGTATAATGATGTGCAATTTATGCTGGTTTTGGCTTTATTAAGGACCCATCTCATTATCTCAAGTCACTATTTATTCTTCGTCTTCCACTCTCAACTACTGAACATGAAGAACTGTAACTTGAATGCACGTTCAAATTACAGCCAATACAAGGCTGTTTGTGGAATTAGTGATTTTTTTATGGGAATCTCTATTTTAAGAGAAAATATTGAGAGGCTCAAACAACATCTCTGTAGAGCCAAACTTTGTTCCAATGGACCTAGATTAGTGTAAAATAGAATACATGAATTTAAGAACCCATGGAAACAGAGCTTACGGCTCAGGCTCCCTTGAAGACCTGGACTTACAGAGAAAACGAGGTGTCATTTCGACTCTTAACAAGTTGATTTAGTTAGGATTGCCTTGCACTTGTATATTAAAAATTATGTTTAATAACTTCTGTGAGCTTTTCTATGGATCTTACTAAACTACGATCATGCAATGTAGATGACAACTTTAAACCCACAAAATATGATCCATTGTTTTCTTGCGAAATAATGTAGCGTATAGTTTTCCCAGGGATTAGGAATCGTTTCACCTTCATACATTTACACTGGGAGTCATTTTCAGACTAAGGCTCTGTTGTATCTCTATTCCTAGTTCAGCATTTTAATTTGGTTCTCGCCTTTTAGTTCTCGTACACTGATTCTAGGAGTAATTTGAAATGTTCAGGGTGATGCGGCCGACATGGAGCTAAGTGCCCTCAGAAACGTGCTTCGGTGTATTTCTGATTTTAAGCTCGAATCGATATACCCACCTGCGCCACATGAACTACGCATCACACAGCTGGAAAAAGAGATGGAAGTAAGGACGAAACCAACAAAATTTCTGCTGAAGAGAAAGAGTAATTGTGATCTGGGAACCAAGTCAGAAGCATCTAAATCTACTTTACAGACCCAGAAGAAACGAAAAGCACCCTCCCCATCGTCAGTAAAACAAAACAAACATCATAGGTCAGATTCTCGCAAACGACAGATTCCTCATAGTCAACACCCACCTGTTACGCCCTACAGAAATCATGTTTTACGACCCACACATTTGCTCTCTACTAATTGGCCAGGCTACCGTTTTCCTCCCCCAGGTATCATTTATGACATTCCATATAATACAGGCTCAGGCAGACTCGTTCCTAGATGTTATCCTGGTGGTTTTTCGAACACGCACACATTACACGGTAAGTCCCTCCTTTCTCCGACTTTTTTTAGTACTGACTAATGAGTCTTGTATGAAACAGTCTCATATGTGAAAGGGTCTCATATTTGAGAATTGAGATTAACTCAAATGCATATTACTCCGTGTATCATTTAGTTGTATAGTCCAGAGTTATTTATATGTTGAACCTATTATCGAAAGTCTTAAACTTGTGTGTTTTTCAAATGCATATTACTCCGCATCATTTAGTTATATAGTCTGGAGTTTTTATGTTTGGTCATATATGGAAATCTTAATTTGTGTGTTTTTCGAGTTTGTATCTTTGAATGACAAATTTCTCTTATCTCCATTGCTTTGTTTCAGTTAGGGGTCAAGGCCAGAGAACAGTACGATATGGGAATTCCATTGCAGTGAATCCAAGCACGTACAGGAGTAGATAGGAGTAGGGTGGTGTTCCTGCTGTATATATCAGACTTAGAAACTCGATCTTGCAAATACATGGTTAATTATGTAATGATGTTGGCACTAGCCATATTAAAAGTTGCGACTAAGTTGCTTTGAAGTTTGTCGTTTGCATTCCATTTCCATATCTTTCTACAATGAAAGATTGGAGCATGAAGATCAGATACGATATCGAAAACGCCTGACCCTAGGTCACCACACACAGTAATAAAGTTGTAGGTGGAAGTTATCAATATTAGGGTATGATTATCCGTCAGACTCACCAAAGTCTTAAGACTGTCACATCAGCTTTCCACTAACTTTTATTATTTCTTTATTATTCCGACCCACCTCAGACTCACCTCAAACTTTATACATTATCCGTCAGACTCACCTCAGACTACTTTTTTTCTTATAAAAAGAAATGACACACGACACCCATTCATGGATAATTTTCTTTCATGGTGGGGTTAAGATTCACCCAAAATCTTAAGTTGAGTCTTGGATTTCAAAGACTCAACTTAAGACTTTGTCAAGACTAAGGTAGATTATTGGTAGTTTTGAGAGAGTCTTGTCTCAAGACTTACCAAAGTCTTGTTTCAAGACTTACCAATAATCTTACCCTTAAACACGAACTCTTGAGATCTAAAGCATGGGCGTTTTTATCCGTTTAATGAAAGGAACGCTAACAAGTGGGAATTAAGACTCTTCTTGGGCAGTCGTTTCTTGAAGGATTACTCTTGGTTGTTGATGGTAAACACCACGGTGTATCCACCAAAAGAAAAAAAAAGGAACACCAACATGGCAGCATGAGCCTCGGTTTAATTTGCAACCGAATTTGGGAAAACTTGGTGGTGACAAACTGAGGCTCATGCCGATGACGACCGAATTTGGAAAACTTTCACTTGGCTAGTCCATCATAACATTATTCAAGATTTTTCTCTCTTATAAGTACAGACAGTTGGCTAAGTTCAATACAATAATTTTACTCCGTATTAAACCACAAATATTTATAGCAGACGTTTTTACACAAAAATCATTGTAGAACCGTCGTAAAAACCACCCTAATATTATTCATGAAGGCATTTGAATACAGTGAAGAGACCCCATATATAATTAAACAAATAAATATATTTTACAATGCCAAATTTGTCTAATCTGATAGATTTATAGCTTACTACCCCATAATAAAGAACAGATGACAATGAAGCTAGATATGATAGCTGAATATCCGACTCTACAATCTACGACTCTGACTCTTTGATCTAGCCAATCTAAAGCAGCAGTCGACTCACCAATCCAAGCTGAACATCTTCAGAACCTTTCGAGAGTAGCCACTGTTTCCTCAGTTCGCCCAGTCTAGAGTCAACAATTACAAATCAACAAAATCTCACAAATCACAATAGCTTTCAACCCATGCTTGAGCTTGTTCCTGATACCGGTCGCAAAACAGGATGATTATGAGAAGGCTGACTGGCCCCTTGAGTACCAAACACTGAAGATGGGCCCGCGGAAGAAGGATGTATGGCTGAAAGTGGTAGGCGCGGCCCGAATGAAAACATTTGCTGACGTGGCAAGAATGGCATCTGCGGATGGCTCATTTGGCTACCGCCATAACCAGAAACGCCAGGTTGTGAGGGTGATGCTGACATAGCTGGCGGCCTGCTGTTGTTGATATTATTATTATTCATAACCTGGGGGACTACACCAGGCAAATTCATAGGCGAAGTACCACCACTAGGCCCAAATCTTCCTGCTAAAGCACGAGTCCTCTCCGCGGCTAGTGTTTGCCTTGTTTTCTCCACTTGTTCACATTCTTTCATTAACAAGGTCTCGACTTCAGCAAATTGCTTCAGCTTCAATTCCAACCTTTTCAACTGTTTAAGCACAAATTTCGATTACATTTCGGCTAGACATATAAAATATACTCCGTAACATTCATGAAATTTTAGCCATCCCAATTCAATCTTAAGCAAGATATTACTCCAATCCATAAATAAAGTCCAAGTACACTATAAAAAGACCTGTCATAATGAACCGGAAAACGCACCCATACCGACACACAACCACAAGTCTTAGTTCTTTCAATTTGTATTGTTTGTACGCCTTTATTAAATTTTATGTTCGTAACTTGCAATTATCAACTCCCTTCTGTAAAAAGACAGAACAATTAGTGAAGTAACCACATTTCACAATGAAATTTCCCATTTCCATCAGGCAGAAGTAGCACGCTGAGTTGAAACTGGTATTAACCAACTACAGGGGCCCTAAAAAGAGGAAAACCTTGATTTCTAGAGGCAACTGACATTGTTTTGCAGAGGTTCAGGTGCTGAAGTGGGAGAAAAAAGAGACCACATACACACCCCACATTGAACTTGATCAAAATCTTCACATTTGCACTATAAACAGACCTTTTTTTGGTGCTTAAGAGAGTAGTTGCTAATATCAATATTCCGCCATAAAAATACGGCGGCAGATGTCCCCAGGTGAAAGTAGAAAAGGTAAAATAGAGTGAGGATGGGCAAGATGATAATTGATAAGTCATGCTAACCATCATAAATGAAGCTCTTTGCACTTAATCCCTCAAATCTCTGTACGTATTAATGAGTATAATGGCCTACCTTGACCTGAGACTATATTAGGTCACAAGATTGAGATAGTAGTTAGATCATGCACGCTTATAAAACAAACACTCCAATTTCTCAATCAGCACTAAAATACAATTTCTTGCAGCAAGTCTGCAACTCATCTTCTCCTCCCGTGCTCTGTACCTTCCCCTCTCTTTTGTCCCATCACTTTTCCTATATAAAGTTACTGGCAATAGCATGAAACCCACAATTCCTGGCCACGTCTTAGTATCTGTTCGACTGGCCCACCCATGCCAGCCAGAACAATTTTGTTGTGTATAGTACTATAGTTTGTGAATTTTCAGTTGTTAGATAAAAAGATTCAACAAGCAGGAAATCATTCTAAGATTTTAGGGAACCTACTTTAGAAGTCCGAAAGAGGGAAAATTGAATTAATCCATATCCATCTTCTTCCTTTTTGGTAAAGGAATTAATCCTTATCCATCTACCATCTTCTACCTTAAGAGAAGGCGTGATGTTTGTATGTGGACGTCACTCATATGGTCTGTTTTTCTACATGGGTGTCACTCTTAACAACAACAACAACAACAACATCAGAGCCTTAATCCCAAAATGATTTGGGCGTCACTCTTGTTATCTTAATTAACTCTTAATTATCAAAAAGAAAGACGGGCCATAAAGCATCATACATCCACAGGCCAAGGATGTAGAGAATTTTTTTTTAAGAACTAGGACACATTTACAAAGAGAACAGGGCCATAGTTGTGGTAACATGCCAGAAGATTAAACAAAAGAAAAGCAGATGGAGCTTTTTTAGCGCAGGAGAAGGGTTACCTACAACTTCTAGCAAAATTGACATGCATATACCTGTCAGGTCTCTGCCATAACACCTCATGTTATGGCTTTTAAGTCGTAATCACAAATTCAAGAGGATCCAGCAGGTAACAACACTACATTGACAGAAGAAAGTTCAAGCTCCAATATTAATACCTGATGATTTACAATAATGGCAGACAAGCGTTGAATCTCCCGCTCTTCATGATCTGCAAACAGCTTTGCCTTCACTGCACCAGCAGCAAGACCAGCTTTTGCTGCTGATTTAACTCTTTCGCAAGGTAAAGGGGAAGCTTCTTGATTTGCATTGTTTGGAACCTGTCCACCTAAGTTCTCTTCTAAATTGTGAAAGATAAATTGCATAACATCAAGAAGCAGTATATCAATTGTGGAGTTGTATATGAAACGAAAAATATTCCATTTTTCAAACACAGAAATGATACAAAAGAACATAGCAAAAATAAACAGCTCACCTTTCTGCTGACTATAGTTTCTGGTTTCCAATGGTCTCTCATCTGAATCGACTCTTCAAAATACAAATAAACATAAAAATAAAAAAAGAGTTCACAATTGCTCTCAGGCTTTTGATATCATATGACAACAAGTCAACAACGTTTACCACGCTTTAGAAAAATCAAAACAAAAGGAAAATGAGATGAAAGTAAGTTTGACAGCCTTGGCCAAACAAGTGGACAATTAATACACAAGCCAGGCAATATATTTCAATAAGCATTGTCAGGAAATGCACTCATACTAGAAACAAGTGTCACATGGAAACATGAAATTTCGCTGGTTAAAAATTATTGTTTGATGTCCCGAAGTCCTAGGATGAACTACCGCTCATACTAAATTATTCCTTTTAATGCAAGACAATTCAGAAACCAGGCTTTTGAAACACCCATACTAGGATTCAGAGTTCCACATTATGTAGAGAATACTCAAGCATTAACTTGAGGAACGAACATATCACTGCATCTTCTACCAAATGACTGAAATTAATAGTGACATGTAGAGCAAATCCATTTCTCCATCCAATATCTTTTCCTCTCCCTTCACTTGAAAAAAGGGTTTCATTCACAATAGCAATTTTTTATTAAGGAGTCATAATTCAGCAGGTCTTGTAGACTAATAGATACACTACTACATAGGCTGCATGCTTATATAATCTTCTCTCGCTCTTCATTACTCATAAACTGATCCTTATAAAATAGACAAAAAAAGGGTATCAGAGTATACACATTAAATCCCCAAAAGACCTGAATTCATTCCTCAAAAAAATCCACATTTCATTGGATGTTACATCACCCCATGCCTTCATGACTCATGAACTGGTAAATTAATTTTGAGCCTAGAACAAGATTATACATAAATACATCATCTGACATGCAATCCTAGCCTTTTATACAAAATATCCTCACTTATCACTCTCCCTTGAATCCCTCCTCCATTTCTACCCTCTTCCGCTATCACTGACCAGCATCACCTTTCTCCCGGCCATTACCATTCCCGTCCTGACCTGCCCGTCACAGGAACCCAACCACCGCGACCTCTCCGCTCTATCCTCACGGCCACCACCCTATTCGGCCCTCCTTTATCCTCCTCCCCTCTATTAGATCTAACTTCTTCACTCCCCCGTTCCTCAATTTCATCAACCACAATCTCCTCATCCTCGCTCACACCTTTCCCTCTCCCACCTATAACTAATCTGAAAACCCAGCCGACGATAGAATTCTCACATAGCTAAAGGGAGCAAGAAAAGCAACTTCCTCCGTCGTAGACGAATTCGCATCCCTAGGAAGTTCTAGTTGGTGTGGCTTGTGTTAACTAATCAACCTAACACTAAGATGATATTTTTTGTCTTCCTAGGAAAAAAGGCAAAATAGAGAAGTACTAGATTTGGTGTTAAACAAATTTGTACGCAAGTTATAAATAACTAACCGTGGGTAGCCTTCAAATTTTAAGAAACTACCCATAAAAATGAAGTTTGACAGGAGTTAAAAGTTGAAACAAATGTTAATCAGATAATGATTAACCAAATCCGATGATGATCCAGATCCTAGCCAACTACCTAAGATAGATGACTAGAGCTAATAGACAATAACTATCAGACTTCACAATACTAGATAACTTCACCAACGGTATCAACTATACAACAATTGATGGAGCACAAATCTCAATCCACTAGAAGGTTACTAGAAAATACTTGTTTATACTTGTAGTGTATGCTATTTAATTTCATTACTCTTATTTATAGTAAGAACTTATCTCATGCCTAATTGCCTAACCAACTTCATTCACTTGAAGAATCATAAGAAAAACAAAACTGCTCAAATAACCAAACTTATCACAAATAAAACACAGTAAAGGGGTGAAGATTAACCTACTTATTACTATACAATGACCCTTCATCCTCAGAGAGAGCTCCCAAACAAGCATGCGCACACGCAGCAGCTATTCGTGGACCAACAGCAGAAGCCAGAAAAGCAACCTATAAAGCATATACACATGTCAGAACAATAAGAGCAAAGTTTGGAAAAATTAATAATCAATCTAGAAGAAAACAGAAATTGCAAGTGTGAAAACAGTACTGTTTTCCTTTCCAATTCTTCCATTTTAAAAGAAAAGTTGGCTGGTCCACCCAATTCTTCCTATTATTTTGCCTTTTCAATCAACCCACTCATGTGCGTTGTGAATCCCATTTTAACGATGACATATCTGTCATTGTTTTTCACCTCGTGCACTTGCAGTGCTTTTGCCTATAACTAACAGTCGTAAATTAAAATGGCAAGGGGGAGTAACAATAAGTGGGCAGCAAGTCATTTAAATGCTGAGGTACAGGAAATTCATCTATATCAAGTAACTACAGACAATCTTCAAGAAGAGAGTACATCTTCAGTAAGAGATAAAAGCAAATTTGACAGAATTAAAACCTAGATCTTATCATAACAGAACACTGGTTGAGGCTTTATTCTTCAAATTGACAAAACTGCAAAAGGTGTCAACTGCTTCAAATCATTTTTTAAACGATCACACAATAGCATCGATAGTGCTCCAAATCCCTTGAAGAAAACTTTGAAGATACGAAAGTAGAGGACCAAAAGTCTTGAAAATTATAATGTTATAGCAATCATGCTTCACAAATTTGAAAAAAAAATGCACTACAACTATTGACACCAATTGAGCCAAGGTAAATAACTGAACATTTCAAAATACACATACAAAACTGACGTAAGCGACCTGCAGATCTGGGAAAACAATGCAAGGTCCAACCAGATTAATTGTGACATACACAATTCTATCTACATAGCAATTCTACGCATAGATAAATATTGTGACATTCCTTTCAATACAAAGAAGCTAAAACTGACGTAAGCTGCATGCTTATTTAAATACACTCTGAGCTGCTGCAGGAAAATGTAATTCCCTATCTATAAAAACCATAAAGCTAACGTAACACCGGCAAAATTGCACTTGTCAATATACTGAAATCTAAAATTAAAACATCCACCCAAAGATTTAATCTAAAATAGGAGTTGAGACCTCCATTTTCCATCATAACTGCTAACTGACCATGAGAGACACTAAAACTACACGCCTACAAGTATAAAAGCAAAGCACTTATCACTTCGATCCAGAACAGTGAAGACAAAAGACTAAGT
>JAGPOY010001776.1:0-16308 GCA_018983105.1 Silene uniflora
GACTCCCCCTGACCTAGCCTACGCTGCTCAATCTCGATTGTATGTGTGTGTGTGATGATGGGAAGATGACGGCATGGGGGGGTAGCTATTAGGGTTCTATGTTTTGTTTTTAGGTTTAGGTTAGACCGAGTTGGGTAATTGGGTCGTGGTAACTCGGTAATGCAAATGGGTAGATGGGTAAAAACAATCCAGCCCATCCTACAATATAAACCCGACTCATACATACGCTAACAACTCGATTAGATTACTTTTACGATACAACGATACGATTAACTAACTAATAATAATAATATCGATAATATCGGTTTAATCGATAATATAAAATACGGGGTACTACAGGGCAGGTCCAAAGTGTAATAGCCCGGGACGACTTCCTTGTGACCCGGGCTTCCCCTAATTACTCCGCCACGTCCTTGAACGACACTCCACCTCTACTTAACCTAATGTTGTACTTAGTATAAATAATCGACTTGTAATAATTCTAGGGTTATGCCCACTTAGATTAGAAAAAGGCTTGACAAGCCCCCTTTAGTAGTAGATTAGAATAGATCAAACTTGAATCATTCAACAATTGTTCTTCAAGCTTTCCACAATTAGTATTAATCTTTCAACATTCATTCTTTCAATACTTGTTCATTAGATTAGTCTTGAATCTCTTGGGTTTATGATTGAAGATTGGTGACAAGTCTTCATATTTATACAAGGATTCTTCTTTATTTATGCTCATCTCCTTTATTGTTTGGTATACTTCTTAATCTCCTTATTTACTTGTTCATCTTATTTAAGTTGTTCCTTTCCTTGCTTATTCACCATGTTTGTTCATGCTAAGATGTTTGACCCATTGATTGCAGGACCCATATGAGAATGAGTGAGTATTAACCTTGCTAGGTTTAGTGGGGGATTATGGGGAACATTAAAGGGTAAATCCATACCACATGATGAGTTGTTTGGTTGATTAAATTGTTGTTGTATTATCTAGCCTTCTAGTGCACATGTAATGTTTGATGAAATACTTGAATGACAAAACTCGCATTGATTCCCTTATGTCTATGCATACCTTGTAAGATCGAAAGCCTCAAGGCTTGCTAGGCTACCTTCCAACCTCAATTGTAAGATCGAGAGCCTCGGTGGTAGGTTAGGATAGACCTTGTACTAGACTAGTAGGGGAGTTAGGGTGTACGTGTGTCACTAGCCCTTTCCGATCTAAGGGTTGTAAGATCGAAAGCCTCGACCCTATTTTACTATGACCTTGACCAAACACTGGACTCATCCCTTGGATTACCATTTGATTACCCATATGAACCCACTCTTCCTAGTTTTCCCCTTTATTGTTTTAACCCTTGCTATTTATTGCTTTCATTAGTTTAGACTACAAACCCCTTTAAATTGTGACAACCTTAGCATAGCCACAACTAGATTGATTGACTTGAGTACCCCCGTACTTTGGGTCCGACCTCTACTTACTACTAGCTAGTTTGTTGAGTATAAATGTGTTTGATTGGGTGTGATGACTTAACCCACATCAATAATGCACCAAAACATTGTGATCATTGTAATAGGATTGGTCATACCAGAGAGACATGTTTTGGACTAAACAAGTGTCCTCATTATAAAAAGACAGGCCACAATCCTGCAAATTGTTTTGTCATTAAAGGTTTTCCTGGTGATAGAAATAAGGGTAAGGAGAAGACACCAACTGCAAAGGCTCCTCCAAAAAGGTCTGCAAACACTGCTGATTTTATCCCAGACTTCCCATTAGAGGACAATTTCTTGGCTGATTCTTCTCATGCTGGATACAATACTGTTAGCACTGCATCTGCTTCTGGCTCACACAATGGGCTTAGTTCTGATGCATTGGATGGACTTATTACTTCTGTTGTTGATCAGGTTCTCAATAGAATTTCCGATCAGCAACTATCTCTCTCATCTGCCAATTTTGCAGGTATTGTTACACCCCATTCTCATGTTTTTAATGCCCACAAAACAAATTATGGTAGTGACTGGATAGTGGATACTGGTGCTTCTGATCATATGACATATGATGCAACAATTTTAACCAATATTCACATGTTCCAGAAACCTATAAAAGTAGGACTGCCTGATGGTAGCATTAAACTTGTTTATAAAATGGGCACAAATGTTTTGACAGATAGAATTAAGCTGCTGAATGTGTTTTATTTGCCTGATTTCAAGCAAAATCTTCTTTCTGTCAGTAAGCTGCTTGATCACAATAACCTATCTGTTTTGTTTACATCTCATGACTGTGTATTTAAGGACCCTTACAATGATTTGATAGTTGCTAAAGGACAGAGGATTGGTGATCTGTATAGATTTCATAGAATGTTTGAGAAACATGACACTGCCTTTTTAGTACAGACTATTACTCAGCTTGTTGTAAATAAAATTCAATCTCTTGTAATCCCAAGAAATAGTGCACAAGCTTTTCATTCTACAGTTTCTGCTAAGAACATTGATTTGTTTCATGCTAGGTTAGGCCATATGTCTATTGACAAGATCAAATTTGTATATGTTTTTAATGATGTAATAAAAAAGACAGATTTTCATTGCTCATCTTGTATTTTGGCAAAACATCATAGATTACCCTTTCCTGTTAGTATGAGTAGAGCTTCTACTTGTTTTGGCTTAGTACATATGGATGTGTGGGGTCCATATAAGACTCCATCCATGACAGGAGCCAAATATTTTCTGACCATTCTAGATGATTTCTCCAGAAATACATGGACAATACTGTTTCAAACAAAAGATCAAGTATCTGGTTTGGTTAGGAATTTTTTGGCCTATGTTAATACACAGTTCAATGCTGTCATTAAGACAATAAGCAAGATCAGATAATGATACTGAATTTTTGCAAGAATATTGTGGCTTTTTGTTTAAGGATAAGGGAATAATACATCAAACTAGCATTGTTGGTACTCCCCAGCAAAATGGTAGAGTAGAAATAAAGCATAGACACTTATTAGAGACAGCTAGGGCTCTTAAGTTCCATGCAAATCTGCCTATCAAATTTTGGGGTGACTGTTTACTAACTGCAACATATTTGATTAACCTTATGCCTACACCTGTTATACAAAATAAAACACAATATGAATTGCTGTTTAATTCTGTTTCTTGCTATGAGAGATTAAGAGTTTTTGGACGTCTTTGCTATGCTACTGTGCCTCCTACTTTCACTGATAAATTTGGAAGTAGAGCTAGAGAATGCATCGGTTATCCCCATACTCAGAAAGGATACAGATTATATGACTTACAATTACATAACGTTTTTATAAGTAGAGATGTATTATTTAAAGAACAAATTTTTCCTTATAAGAAGGAGAAAATTCATGAGTATCTACAGATTACATCTAGTAGTCATGCAAATCCAGCAACTTCTACTGTAATTGTACCAAATCAAGAGTCTCCTATTCATTCCACAACTGAGGTGCCTTCTACTTCAACAACAACTTCTGCTGAACCAGAATTATCAGTTCAGCACCAGGTTGCTCTACCAGTAAGGAAGTCCACTAGGCCTACTCAGATTACATCAAGGCTCAAGGGATTTCAGTATAAGTTACATGGTCAACAAGCAGCTGCTAATATTGTGCAACCTTCAGCATTTCAAACTGATGTTTTAAGTGCTCTGCATGATTATGGAACATATTATGTAAGTTTCATGTATACTGTCATCCAAGAACATTAGCCATACCATTATAAGCAGGCCCAAAAGGATCCTAGATGGGTGGATGCTATGGCCAAGGAGGTCCATGCCTTGGAGTAGAATCAGACATGGGAGATTGTACCCTTGCCAAATGGACAAAAGGCTATTGGGTCTAAGTTGGTCTATAAAATTAAGTATAAGGCAGATGGTACAGTGGAAAGGTTCAAAGCAAGACTGGTTGCCAAAGGTTTTAATCAAATAAAAGATAAAGACTACAAGAATACCTTTTCCCATGTTGCTAAGTTCACAACAGTAAGAGCATTACTTGCTGTTGCAGCTGCAAAATCATGGCCCTTATTTCAATTGGATATTAATAATGCATTTCTGCATGGGTTTTTAGATGAGGAAGTTTATATGAAACCTCCAGATGGTTATGCTATAGACTCAGGTATGATTTGTAAGCTGAGAAGGTCCATCTATGGCTTAAAACAAGCCTCCAGACAGTGGAATAAGGAAATGACAAGGTTTCTGCAAAGTCTTGGATATGTTCAGTCAAAGTAGGACTATTCATTATTTACAAAAACTGACCCTGATAGCAGCAATTTCACTGCAATTTTGGTCTATGTTGATGATGTTCTCATAACTGGTACATCTCTCACAGAGATGGAAAAGGTCAAGAGAGAATTACATACTGCTAAGTCTACACTGGGTAGTCAGCGGAAGTAGGGTCGATCTCCACAGGGAGGTAAACAACTATCTATAATCTAATCTGTCTGGTCACAAATTGGGGGTTTAATTGATTTGTATCTAAACTACGAGATTAAAAGAGAAAAAAGGAAATAAGAGAAATAAAGGCAAAGAAATAGCGAATAAAAATCAGATAAAATGGGAGACATGCCAGGAATCGGTCTGCCGTGGTAACTACACTATCAGGTTAACTAGGTCGGTCAGTCTTTTGATAAGAAGAGCAACGGTTATCTCCTTTCCGTCTCAAACCAGTGATTATACCCTTTCGGTCTCTAATCACCCTAAGGTCATCCTAACTGACTTTCGCCCTATTAGGAATCGCCTATCGTATCTAAGCAAGTCTACCCTACCAATCTTTCGATCTAGGTTGGGGTTAACTAAGTAATCGGTCTCCTGCGTGCACTCATTCAACCAATTGACAATTAAATTGCATAAAACGATATCTCAAAACTAATCTAACATGTCAAGCCTATCATGTTACTACCACGGTTTCCCTCATCCTAGCATATTAACAAAATTAGCTACGCATGGCTTGGGATGCTACACTAGCAATTGCTACGATAATAACGTAAGACATGGTAAATATAATAGGAATAATGAAAGAAATAACAATAAAAGAAGAAATTAAAGCGGAAGAAATTAATTAAAGAAAGGGAGAGAGTATCGATTACAGAGTAAGAAGATCGGAAATCGAAACGAGTCGGAAATCGGATCTCCAAAAGTAACAGTAGCCAAATGCTAGGTAAAGATGAATAAAATCAAAGGTAGAAAGTAAAAGTAAAAGTTCCAAGATGATTCTTATTAGCGAGCTAATCCTTTATTTATAACAAAGTTATTACGAAATTAAACCTAATGCGTCACGGACCAAGGCCCAGTAACAGTAACCACTCGATCGAAGATAATAGCCTTTCGATCGAGTAGAAATCTTCAACCAACCTCTCGATCGAGTAAAGCACCAACTCGATCGAGACCTTCCTTATAAGTGATCACTCGATCGAGCACATGACAACTCGATCGAGGCCTTCAGCACATGCAATCCTCTCGATCGACCATAAGCAGGGGTCGATCGAGGTCTTCTGTCTTTTGCAACCCGTGTTGACTCATAACATGGCCTTTGACTTGGATATGGGGTGGTTTCACGCTTCCTAATGCGCAAGCAATCTGTTCCGTCTCCTCCATCTCCTAAATATGCGTGCTTAGGACAATTTTGGCTCGGTTTTCACTACTTCTCGACTTGTACCTACAAAATGGCAATGAAAGTACAAAGTAGCGAATTCGGGGTATAAAATGACAAGAAATCACCTAAATGACATAGAAATGCGTGCCAAAATGGATCGTAAAATCTATATGAAATGCACGCATCAAACTTCCCCAAACCAAACCTTAGCTTGTCCTCAAGCAAACTAAATGCAACTAATATGGACCTATAGGAAAGGAGTATGTCTCAGAACTAGCTACAAGTCAATGCTAAACCGTTTAATGCACATAATCAATCGCTGCAAAGCTCAACACAAAAGCGAACAAAATTTATGCATATCTTGGAAATAAATTGGACGTTCGACCTTGCAAGACTCATAAATTTGGACTCTCCCGGGTCACTCTTCTCTCAAGAAGCAAATGGTAAGTTTATATGTATAAAGAGAAAGAAGAAAATGCAGACACTCACCTAGACTGCGACCGACATAACATGATCGCTAACTAACATGAAAGTTGATTCAGTCACCGTACATACGCACAACCACCGTTCAAGGACTATCACGTGCCGAACAATTTCAAAATATGGATATGTGAGGCGAATTGGTAAGAAGGGGCAAAACAATAATGGGATTGTGAGGGTAAGTAGCCAAGCTAGCACCTAACAAAACCATGATAAAACGCGTTCCGTTCTTCCAATAATCTAAAATTAAGCTCAATGCCTTCATAACTAGGCATATACAACACAAAAAATCCAAAAAATATGCACCTCGTAAAATATTAATAAGCATAAGAGGTGTAAGGAATAATTATAAACCAATTTCAGCCATTTTCTTTTCTTTTTTTTTCTATTTTTTTTCGATTTTTTCAGGGCTGATTTTTTTCTTTTTCTTTCTTTCATTCCTTCCTTTTCTCATAAATATTCACTCCGATACAATAAAAGTGAGCCAAAATCCGTTACAATACAACAAATACCTCAAAAACTACTAAACTAGCTCGGCAATGGTAGGCTTAATTTAGTATGTAGCTAAAGGGTAACTGGCAGATTTGGATTAATGTGGAGCTGATGGGGTAAAATGAGAAAGGGGAAATGCAAAAGTTCTCTAAACACGTGATACCGACCACAAACCCATGCGTGCAGGCAATAAGAAACAAAATTCATATACATGCGATACAATGAAATGTGGGGAGTAACTACTCTCAATCCTAGATGAACTGGTCATGAATGTCACCAGTTATAAGCTCTAAACCTCAGAATATATGAGTAGGTTGCCAAATTAACGGGTCAAGCCTAATAGTCCAAAACAGATCCCGGGACTAAATTTGAGAAATCGCTTGATTTTGCTAAGCAGGTCGTGAAAGTGCAAGGAATAGCATACAAATGACTTATAGTGCAATTTCATCATCGAAAACACTCCAATCCGACTCGACTATATGCAAAAATAACGTGATATTGTTTTTTGATTTTTGATTTTTATGAAACATGAATAAAATGACAGAAAATAAACGTGAATGCAAAACAATGCAAATGCAAACGAAAAAGGATGCAAATACCTCCCCAAACCAAAAAAGACAATGTCCTCATTGGCTTCTCAGCTAACTAACAACAAACAAGGGGAAGGGATACACAGTCTAATACATGTTCCTAAGGGATAAAAAGCAATAAATGGAAAGATAGAAAATGAGAACATTAAAACTCACAAGATATCTTCCCCAAACCAGCAACAAACTAAGGGACAGCAGTAATGTCATCAGAAACGGTCATGGTAAGCGTTTCAGGAATCATCTCGTCACCAAGAGATGAGGAAACGGGCTTAGACCCCGTCACAATGGTCGTATTAGAAGTAACGACCTCAACAACAGCAGCAGGAACAAAAGCGGACTGCTCGGGCACGCCAACCGAGGCAGAAGGCTCGGCAATAGCACCAGTGTCCTCGGGTATCGTGGACGAAATAGGAGGAGGGCTCCTAGGGTCCATGTCTACAATAATCAACAAGTAACTAATCAATATACGAAAATTAAGCTAAATCAATCCTAAAACAAGCGGCTTCTAACCCTAATTCGTCAATAAGGGAAGAGGGATTGCAAATAATCAAATAAGAAGCATAGAAAAGACTTACTTGTTGATAAATACCCACAAATATAGCAATTAATCAAACGCAAATAGCACGAATACGAAAAAACGAATTGAATAACCCTAATATGCGAAAACTGTAAATTCGCGAAAAATAATGGGAGAAACAAAGGGCTTTTGATTAATTGATGCAATGAAGGACTTGGGTAATTGATTGTGATAACAAATTGGGCATGAAATGGATTGTAGGTAAGGGATTTGGGAGTTAGGTTTCGAAAAATATGAAGAACACGAAAAGAAAGAGGATCGAGTAAATGATAATAGTCGAGGAAACTCCCTTTATATAGCGCGAAATCCTACTCGATCGAGTAACATGAGCCCTCGATCGAAGGACTCTGTTCTCCTATTTCCTCGATCGAGTAATGTGGTACCACATGATCAAGAATCTCAGATCTCTGACACTCCTTTTTACTCGATCGAACGACTGCACCGTTCGATCGAGGTCTTTCCCCTCGATCGAGCAAAGTAACTACTCGATCGACCTATTCCCTGCTGGCACGTACTTCGAGATATCGTCTTTTGAGTACGCTTTTTCTTACCTGCAAAAGCAACATAAAAATGCATCCCAATAATACCAAAAATTGTCTAACATTCTAAAAAAAAAAACAGTCTATAGTCGTCTAAACTAATTGTCTCTACGCTAATTGTCTAAAAACAGTAAAAAGTCTAAAAGTAAATTGTTTTTACAAATTGCACGGGGTTGAAAACCCGGCTTAGTATCCAAATAGGCTCAATAGCCCGCAATGAGGCCTCTGACTTGCGGAAATACCCTCAGCGGCGGTAATTTCCGTCTTCTTCTTCCACTTGAATGGTCCATCTTTAGAGTTACGCTCCACCTTGTAGTCCCTTGAATTCACCCAAACCACTCCATTTTCAGCGTCCTTCCTCTTAGCACCGTCTTTTGAGCACGGTTCTCCAGGCCTTAGTGACAATGCTCCTAGTCCAGTACCTGCAGAAGAATCCATAGCAAAATGGTCCTCCATATCGCTCCCAAGCTGGGGCGGAGGTGTAAGAGCAACAACAGATAAATCATGCACATGAGGCGTCGTCTCAACATCTATAACGGGAATAGCAGCTACATCATGCACATAGGACTCCGACGCAATGCTAGCTATAAGGATGGCATGACAAGGTAGGACAAGCATGGGACCCCTATGCGTAACGGACTTAGAAAATACCAATTCCTCCCCACCAACATGGAAAGTAAGTGTCCGCAACCCGACATCAATTACCGCTTGCACAATGTGCAAGAACGGCCTTCCGAAAATAATGGGGGTACAAGTGTCTTCGGGTATGTCTAATACGACGAAGTCGACAGGAATAAAGAACTTCCCTATTTGCACAGGGATGTCCTTTAAGACACCTAAGGGTTCGATCAGCCATCTGGACCGTCATATTAGTGCATTGATATTTGGTTAAGCCCAACCTTTTAGCTAACGACAATGGCAACACACTAACGCTAGCTCCTAAGTCGCATAAAGCATTATCAATCAAATGGGTTCCTATGTGACACGGGATCGAGAAGCTACCTGGGTCGGATAACTTAGGTGGACTCCTATTTTGGAGGAGCGCGGAGCACTCCTCGGTCAAGGCTACAGTCTCAGCAATGTCTATCGATATCTTACGTAATAAAATTTCACGCATGAATTTCAAATAAGAGGGTACCTTTAAAAGTAGCTCAGCAAACGGGACATTCACCTTTAAGTCGTGCATGATGTCAGCAAATCGCACGAACTCCTTTTCCGTCCTAGCCTGTATCAATCGTCTTGGAAATGGAGCGTAGGCCTCGGAAGCTTTCTCTCGGCTTTCCCGTATAAACTCGTTATTGATCATACACTTGCTTTTCTCCCTCGATCAAGGGGATTCTTCACCAACAACACTCGATCGATCATCACTGTTACTCGATCGAGTGCTTTTATCATCATGGTTACTTGATCGAGCAACTGCATTTCCTCGGTCGAGTGATTCCGCTTCAATACGCCTCGATCGAGCAACATTTCCTCCTCGATCAAGGGCTTCATCAGTGTCAGAGTTCGGCACATTGATTTTCGTGCCAGATTGTTCAGCTACAGCAGCTTCGGGACGGTTATAAGTGAGACCGCTTCTTAGACTGATCATATTAAGCGTCTCCGTCCTCTTCTCGGGTTGTGATGGCAAATGACCCGGTTGCCTAGTCGATTGGTTTCCAGCTATTTGAGCAATTTGCGATTCCAAAAGCTTAATTGTTGCATTGTTGGCTTGATCGGATTTTTGCTTTTGGATCGCCAATGATTGAATCATCGACTTCAAGTCACCAATATCAGAAATTCCTCCAGATGAGGAATTAGCTTGCTGCGGCGTAGGGAACGACTGGGGCTTTTGAAAGCCTTGCTTGTGTGGTGGAACATAAGCTTGCTGCTGCGGCGGAGGAGTAGGATTCAATACATTTTGACTCGTCCATCTAAGATTAGGATGAACGTTACCTTGGTTGTAATAACCACCTCCCTGACGATATTGCTGAAAAGAACAAACCTGTTCTTTCTCAGCGAAACAATCAATAGCCGAGTGTCCCGTCTCACCGCATCTTTCGCAAGTAATTACCTCTTCTCCTTGCAATAGATGAACGGTTTGTTGGTTCCCAGCGCCATGCATATCCCATTGGTCAAGTCTAGCATTTAACTTGTCAAATTTGGCATCAATGCTATCTGAACTGATGTTCGCCACGACTCTCGTACCGCTCCTTGGGTTACCATATTCAGCACAATGGTTGGCCATTTCTTCAATCAACTTCCAACCCTTGTCGTCATCAATCTCTTTTTGGAACCTACCATTAGCAGCGGCGTCCAGAATGGCTCTGTGATTATCGTATAACCCGTTGTAGAATTGGTTGCATAAAAACCATGGCTCGAACCCATGATGAGGAACAAACCACACTGTCTTCTTAAATCGACTCCAAGATTCGTACATGTTCTCTTGGGCTGTTTGCTTGAAATTGGTAATCTGCTCTCTCAAGGCATTGGTTCTCTGCGGCGGAAAATACTTTTTATAGAATGCAAGAGCTAAAGTAGTCCAGTCAGTAATACCGGCTGCTTCTCTATCCAAATCCGTCAACCATTCCCTAGCACTATCAGTCAGCGAAAAGGGAAATAAGACGTCCTTGATCTTGTCTTGGGTCACTCCCTTAGAAATAGAGATGGATGAAAAGAAGTCAGCAAAGATCTCTATATGCTTTCTGGGATCCTCCCCTGGTTCCCCACGATACATGTTTCGGTCGACCAAATTAATGTAAGAAGGTCGAATGTCAAATGTATTCCTATCTTCGTCAGTCGAAAGTTTGAAACCCTTGGGAATGGATGCAGCAGTGGACTCCGAATGGCTTGCAATGTTAGGCATCTTTACTGGAATCTCAGTATCAACAGGAAACTTCTCCTCAGCAGTAAAACTGTCGAATAACCGGTCAGAAGTACTCAAGTCTTCCTCCTGACGAATCTTCTTTAACTCTCTTTTCCTGCGTAAGAAAGTTCTCTCAGGTTCCGAATCAGCTTCAACTAATTCGTACCTTAAAGGACCTGCGCATACACAACTAAAGAGAGAAAAATAAGAACGGTCTTAAGGAACCAGAAATTCCTTAAGACAAGACAGACTATAATAAAACAGATAATTAATTGCCTCACCGGCAACGGCCCCAAAATTTGATGCGTGTCGTCAATACACCAAAAATAAAACCTAAGTCTACTAACTGGGTAGTCAGCGGAAGTAGGGTCGATCTCCACAGGGAGGTAAACAACTATCTATAATCTAATCTGTCTGGTCACAAATTGGGGGTTTAATTGATTTGTATCTAAACTACGAGATTAAAAGAGAAAAAAGGAAATAAGAGAAATAAAGGCAAAGAAATAGCGAATAAAAATCAGATAAAAGGGGAAACATGCCAGGAATCGGTCTGCCGTGGTAACTACACTATAGGGTTAACTAGGTCGGTCAGTCTTTTGATAATTAAGAAGAGCAACGGTTATCTCCTTTCTGTCTCAAACCAGTGATTATACCCTTTCGGTCTCTAATCACCCTAAGGTCATCCTAACTGACTTTCGCCGTATTAGGAATCGTCTATCATATCTAAGCAAGTCTACCCTACCAATCTTTCGATCTAGGTCGGGGTTAACTAAGTAATCGGTCTCCTGCGTGCACTCATTCAACCAATTGACAATTAAATTGCATAAAACAATTCTTATCTCAAAACTAACCTAACATGTCAAGCCTATCATGTTACTACCACGGTTTCCCTCATCCTAGCATATTAACGAAATTAGCTACGCATGGCTTGGGATACTACACTAGCAATTGCTACGATAATAACGTAAGACATGGTAAATATAATAGGAATAATGAAAGCAATAACAATAAAAGAAGAAATTAAAGCGCAAGAAATTAATTAAAGAAAGGGTTAGAGTATCGATTACAGAGTAAGAAGATCGGAAATCGAAACGAGCCGGAAATTGGATCTCCAAAAGTAACAGTGGCCAAATGCTAGGTAAAGATGAATAAAATCAAAGGTAGAAAGTAAAAGTAAAAGTTCCAAGATGATTCTGATTAGCGAGCTAATCCTTTATTTATAACAAAGTTATTACGAAATTAAACCTACACTACTACACATTCCTTACATTGATGACACTTTTGTATTGATGCTTTTATAAAGCGTCGACCGAAAAAATAACCCTCCAACTCTATTTCTGGAAAACCGCTCCATATTCTCAATGAAAGTCCAATTTTAAGCGGCAAAACCCCCAAAATTCCCCGCTCCATTCATTCCCATTGAAAAAACCCTAACTCAATAATCACAAATTGCAGACGATTCTCATTCAATCCTCATCATCATCATCAATTTTCCTTCATCATTCCCATTCAATTAGCAGTAATACTTTTCGTTTCAATCATCAGTAAAGACGATTGAAACATCAATTTTCCATTCTAATTCATTTTCAATCATCAACAAAGATGATTCAAACCCTAACTCACAAAGGTACGGTTTTGTCATTCATTTTCAATTATGTGTATGTTATTGATGGTAATTTTTATTGCTGTAATCGTATTATGGGCGTGCTTTCAGATCATCAACGATGATGATTAAGTTATTGCTTTCGCATAAATAATGATGTGCTATCGATTTCGTTCTTTGCTTTAATTGGTTTTTGGTTGGCTTGTTGCTGTATGATTGAGTTGTGGAGAAAGCTATAAAATACGAGTGAAAAAGATGGTTGATAAAAGATGTTTATGTTATTGCTTTCGCATAAATATGTCTGCTTTTTTTCCTTGCTCTGTGTTTGTCGCTGGTTGTTGGGGGTGGGCTTGAAATTCAAATTCTGAAGTAAGTGGTTTCTTCAGAAGATTGGTCATAAATGTCAGTGCTTATGTAAACTGGTTACAAGTTCAGTTGTGCAGTATACATGTTTTTGTGCAATATTTTAAGTGGGTTTTGGTGGCATCAGTGTTGCTTTCATATACCGTGACATATCCAGTTTGATAAACCCTGTTGAAATGTCGTGAACCGAAATGTTGTTTTATCAATCAAAATTTGACAATTCTTGACCTTGATTTAAATTAAGGTTTCTGAAAAGATACTTATTTTAGCCATTTTCATAGCATTGCAAATTTGCAGGTCATCAAGAATAATTGTTAATCCGTATAACTCTTGACCTATTTAACTATACCATAAGATAATTGAATAACCGTTGAAGCTTTCTCGTTATTTGACTTCGACTTTCTTAAGTTGTTTATTTTTGAACCTAATGGAACAGCCTGTTAAGAGGCCCTATTTAACTTGGTAGTGAGAGGAGGGTGGGGGAATTAGGCCATGTTTGGTATACGGGAAAATATTTTCATGAGATAACTATTTTCAACGGAGATAATATTCAGTAGTAAATGGAGTTCAGGATTATAGAGAAAAAATGAAGAAGGCGGTGAGGAAGATAAAATTGAGGTCACATGTTTTTCAAGAGATAACAGGCTTCTCTGGGGATAAGATCGTTTTCCTTTCACATTTCTTCCTTCCAGCAAACCTAGCAAGGGAATGTTTTGCCCAACCCAAACACACTCTTAACACGAAACGCCACGAAAACTAGGCAGTCCACTTCTCAAGATACTCGTAATCTGTATATCTCCACTATGACATTATATCTCCAAATTGATGAACCTTTAATTTCCTTCTAATCTTTTAGAAAATCATCGTACCAAGGGTAACTGTCTAACTGATGATTGATAAGTTGATGACCCCTGGATTTCCTTTATATGACTTGTTTTCAGTCACATTTATGAATAGTAACAAGTGGTGTATTATTAGTCACAAATTAAATAGTAACAAGTTGTGTATTATTAGTCACAAATAATACAATTGATGTCGTGAACCGAAATGTCGTGTGGGTGGGGAAGTCTTGTAAATTGGGCTGGAGACTGAGGCGAGTTTTTGTCTGAAGCTGCTGATTGTTAGGCCAAGCTCCTGCCTGTTTTACTTGTTTCGGTAAACCCTGCTGCAACTATATACCGTGGCTGGTGGCTGATTTTTAGACATTAGTAGCAGCTGTAGTTGATTTTTAGATGTACATATGACGTAAAGTATCATACGAAATCATAATAAGTATCATTATGCAATTAGCATTCCAATTTTTTTTTTTAAAAACAGGTTACATGATTTACTCATTTACTGCATAAGCAATCAAGACAAAGCGTAGTGTGCTGTGTGCTGTTGATAACTTTTTATATTTTGAATCTCAGGTAGTGTGCATAGTGTGCCGTGGGCTGTATTGTTGATTGCTCGGAAAATTTTGGGTTGCAATTCGTAGTTTCTGATTCATCTGATTTTGGATATGAGGTACCACAAATCAAATAATTCTCTCTTATTCTCTTCTCTTCTTTTGTTTAGTTTCCTATTGGAGTTTTTCTTGTTTGTGATCAACTTCGGTGATTCTCGTTTTATGTCTATTTTCTCCAGTAAATTAAGCCATGTTCACTTATTTATCTACTTATACATAAATAGAGTATTAAAATACTTAAAAGTTATTATATTTACAGTTTTATGATTATTCGTTATTCATCTTGTACTCTAATAATTAAGTAGTAGCTCAGAACGACAAATCCTATAGCTCATCTGTAGGGGCATTAGCGAAGATTTTTTGGGGGTCTTTTACCAAAACGACCATTATGTCAAAACTATTTTCTAAAATGACCGTTGAAGCTTTCTCGTTATTTGACTTCGACTTTCGTAAGTTTAGGTAGCATAGGAAACACAATACTAATTTTATGTTCTTTTAGTAGCTAATTACATGGGCTGAAACTATAAATTTTGCAATTGGGTAGTACAAGGAAACGAAGAAATGAAGCAAAGAGAGGAAGAAAATTTAAAAGGAACTTTTTTTTATTGAATGTAATGATTAATAATTGAGTAATAATGATTAGTTTGCGAAATAGTTTTGCGCAATGGTTATTTTGGAAAATAGTTTTGGTGTAATGGTTATTTTGGCAAAAAATCCAGATTTTTTCTACAATGAGTATTAAAATACTATACATGTTTAATTAATATGAGATTTTTTTTTTGTTTTTTTTTTTTTTAGACATGGATACAAGTTGGATTAAATTGCCAAATGACCATTCTAGCTACATCGATGGTTGTTTGAAATTTATCGCGATAGCTAGGGAAAGTCTTGTAGAAGGAAAAACAAAGTGTCCCTGTAAAAATTGCAAATTACGTTATTGGTTGCCACTTAGTGAAGTAGAGGGGCATATTTTGTTTAAAGGCTTTTATCAAAAGTATACAAATTGGATTTGGCATGGTAAAGGGGATGTTCTTGATCATATACCTCGTGTTGATGTTGGTAGCAGTAGTAAAGGATCATTTGTAGGTCGTGATGATATGAGTGGTCTACTAGATGCAGCTAATTTGGTTAACGGTTCACATTTTTCTAAGGGCTTAATGATGAACTTCCTCTCTCACACATGAAAAATAACGAACTTGATGATGTAGCTATGGAATATAGTTATAATGATGATTCAGATCATGAGTATGGTGGGTCTGATCATGATCATGAGTATCGCTCTGATGAGCTATATGGTGATGAATCTCATAATGAATCTAATAAACCCTCAAAAGGAAACAACATCGAGGCAGAGGCAAAGTATAAAAGATTAATTGAGGCTACAAATGAAGAACTTTATGAAGGATGTGTAACTTTCTCAAAATTGTCCTTTATTTTGCACTTATTTCATATTAAGTGTATGTTTCATTGGCCTAATGAATCATTCAATAAATTAATTGAACATCTACTCGAAGCATTTCCCCAAATCAAAGAATTCCCGTCATCTTATTACGAGGGAAAAAAGTTAATTAATAACTTGGGCCTTGGATATGAAAAAATTCATGCATGTCCAAATAACTGCATGTTGTACTGGGGGGAATTTTCTGAGAAAGAGGAGTGTCATGTTTGCCATAAATTAAGATGGAAAACAAGTAGTGGTGAAGGTAAAGCAAAGAAAGGTGAAGGAGCTAAGGTGATGAGATATTTTCCCCTCATTCCTAGGCTTGAAAGAGTATACAACTCACCAAAAA
>JAGPOY010001777.1:0-16308 GCA_018983105.1 Silene uniflora
GCTGGCTTGATGTCAGGCCGAGAGAGCCCCTCGGCTGGCTGGTCGCCAGGCCGAGACCCAAGTAGCTCAGTGCTGTGTGACGTGAGGTCAGTGAGCACCGAGGCCGTATGCGTCCCTCGGCTGGCTTGATGTCAGGCCGAGAGGGTCAAGTAGTCCAATGCTGTGTGACACGTGGTCAGTGAGCATTGACTCTGGTCAAGATGTTGACCCGGTCAGCCGGTGCAGAATATGCCCCATCAAGTAAATTATCCAATTTTGTGAACAACGATATTGTTGATCAGATTACTAACATCCCTCTGCCACATAATGATATTCCGGATACCCTTCTTTGGGGGTTGTCCGTAGATGGAAATGTTTCTACCAAAACAGCAACATGGTTAGCACAAGGGTTGTTCGACCAAAGTCTTGAAAAATGTGAATTTCACTGGATTTGGAAATTTAATATTCCCCCAAAGTTAAAATTTTTTCCTTTGAAAAGCTTGTGTTGATGGTCTTCCAACGAAAGACAGACTTCTTAAAAGTCATATTAATGTCCCACCTAATTGTGTGTTGTGCAACCATCATATTGAAAACAATGATCATTTCTTTACGAATGTCCCTTGATTAGTTCGGTTATCCAAGACATGAGTATTAGTAGCTTTAACAACTTTTTGTCAAATTATGATAATATTACAAGTCAAAGTTTTCTTATGAAACTCAATTATCTGAAAGACTTAATTCCAAGAGATGATTTCATTAAAATTATCTTTATTTGGTGGAATGCATGGTTTATAGAAATGACATTATCTTTAACAATGTTCATATCAATATCAGCAAAATTATTGTTTTATGTAATAACTAGGTTGGGTGCCCGACTACGCCCGGGCTACTTTTATTTAACATTTAAATTTTATTTGCTGTAAAATATGATTCGTTAAATTTGGTTCGCCTCTCATGTGTTGGGTGCCCGGCTACACGTTCACCTCTCCCGTTGTTAATATGATTACTTTCACTACATACAATGTTAATATTATTATGTTTACTACTTCTTCGGTTACTGTTGTTTGTATAGTTACTCATACTATTTTTACGGTTAATCCGTTAGTTAATTTAAATAAACTAATATTTTCTTAAAATTGAATTATTAGTTAATTTTTCATACTCTCTCCGTTATTCCTAATGTGAATTTCACTACATATATTGTCGCTACTATTACTTTCACTTCTCCTGTCGTTATTATTTTTTTTCTTTCACTACTCCCGCATTTATTATTGTTAATTTTACTACTCCCGTTGCTGCTACTATGACTTTCACTACTCTCGTTGCTATTATTGTTGCTTTTACTACTCACGTGGATGATACCTTAAATAAATTTGAAATATTATTGGATTAGAATATTATTTAAGAGTAATAATTTTTATTTACTAATTAAATTATAAATCTAATGAATTATGGAATATATTATATTTTTTGAAAATCTGAATTGATTTACTTATATTTTAATAGTTTCCAAAATATATCATATACTTATTTATACTTTAAGGAAAATCGTCATATTCTAATATTATCTAAATTTATACTTTTAACCAAAACTATATAATATTTATATGGGTTTTTTTGATAACTGCTAGTCTGCTACCCTATGTAATCCAATTTTTACCAACTGCTACCAAAATAATTTTTCTTTAAAAACTGCTATCAACATAGTTGGTTCGGATTAAAAATCACTACTACATGACAACGAACCTCCTATTTGTGCTTGAGAAGACAAGAATACCCCTATTTTTACACTCTCCTCACTCATACCTTCATTTACCCAAACTTATCTTTCTTTAACCTAAATTTTTACCTTCACTCATCAATCAATACTATATATTAATTCCAGAAACCAAGGGACTTCAATGCAGTTAAATAAATCTATACAACTTAATTATACTATATAGTTTTTAATCACTAGCGCTGTGTGACGGATCTGAACAAGGGATTTCAATGTAAATATTATATAGATTTGGTTAAAAGTATAAATTTAGAGAATATTAGAATATGGCGAGTTTTCTTAAAGTATAATTAAGTATATGTTATATTTTGGAAACTATTAAAATATAAATAAATCAATTCAGATTTCCAAAAAATATAATATATTCCGTAATTCATTAGATTTGTAATTTAATTAGTAAATAATTATTATTACTCTTAAATAATATTCTAATCTAATATTTCAAACAAATTTATTTAACCACCCATGTGAGTAGTAAAAGCAACAATAATAGTAATGAGAGTAGTGAAAGTCATAGTAGCAGCAACGGGAGTAGTAAAATTAACAATAATAAATGCTGGAGTAGTGAAAGAAAAACTAATGCCGGCGGGAGAAGTGAAATAGTGACAACACATGTAGTGAAAGTCACAATAGGAACAACGGAGGGAGTATGAAAAATTAACCCATTCGATTTTAAGATTATTATTACTCTTAAATAATATTTTAATCTAATATTTCAAATTTATTTAACCCCCATGTGAGTAGTAAAAGCAACAATAATAGCAATGAGAGTAGTGAAAGTCATAGTAGCAGCAACGTGAGTAATAAAATTAACAATAATAAATGCGGGAGTAGTGAAAGAAAAATTAATGACGGCGGGAGAAGTGAAAGTAATAGTAGTGACAACACATGTAGTGAAAGTCACCGTAGGAACAACGGAGAGAGTATGAAAAATTAACTAACATTTCGATTTTAAGAAATTATTAGTTTATTTAAATATATGAGTTTGACAAAACTAACGTGCTAACCGTAAAAAATAGCATGAGTAGTTATACAAACAACAGTAACCGAAGAGAATTAGTGAACATAATAGTATTAATATGAGATGTAAGTAATCATATTAACAGCGAAAGAGGTGAACCAAATTTTAGCGAATCATATTTCATAAAAAAAAAAAAAAAGTTTAAATAGTAATTGAAAGTAGCCCGGGCGTAGCCGGGCACCCAACCTAGTTATTCCTAAACCTAATTACTTTCAATTAAATTGGGGAATCATAAAATTATCCCAATCTTTAAAATTCTTCTCTAAATTTAATCCTAGATTGGAGTTTGTATTTAATCTTAAGCCCCAATGAGTTGCAATCCCGGATACATTTTCATCAATAACTTGTTTTTATTGAAATTGAAGAGCGAATAATGAAGAAAAGAGAAGAAGAATTAATGAAGGTGTTTAAATGAATTGAATAGAGATGGGGAATTTAAGCTCATAACGGAACTTAATCCCGCAAGAATGGAGGGAAGAATTAATGGAGGGAATAAGATTTAATCCCAAAACTTGAAAATTAAAGAGGAAAGAAAAATTTTAGCACACAACTTGATCCCAAAAAAATGGAGTGAAGAAGAATTAGTGGGGGAAGAAGAATTTAATCTCAAAACTTGGAAATTGAAGAGAGACGAAAAATTTAAGTGCAGAACTTAATCCCACAAGAATGGAGGGAAGAAGAATTGATGGGGAAGAAGAATTTAATAGAACTTGAAAATTGAAGAAAGATGAAGAATTAATGGAATGTTCATAAATGAATTAAAAGAACATAAATGAAGAGGGTAAGGGCAACAAATGAAGTAAAAATACTACTTAAGATGAGAATTTGTAATGGATGGTTGAGATCTTTTCTTTTTGATTTCGTTCCTGATGTGGTAGTGATTTTTAATCCGAACCAACTATGTTGGTAGCAGTTTTTAAGGAAAAATTACTTTGGTAGCATTTGGTAAAAATTGGATTATATGTGGTAGCAGTAATCAAAAAACCCTATTTATATTGAAGTCCTTTGTTCAGGTCCGTTACACAGCGCTGACGATTAAAAACTATATAGTATAATTAAGTTGTATAGATTTATTTAACTGCATTGAAGTCCTTTGGTTTCTGAATTTAATATATAGTATTGATTGATCGATGATAGCATTAAGACCTGGAATGAAACCAGACACAAGGATCTCAACAATCCCGAAAAAGACAAGAGAACTAGAACCAATTCTAGTAAGGAAGAAATCTGGTGGGAGAAACCTAAAGACGGTTTCATAAAGCTAAATTTTGACGGTTCGGGAATAGAAGGTAATAAAGATTCTTTAGGATATTGTATAAGAGATCATAGTGGTAAAGTCGTTTTGTTAGGAGCAAAAAAGTGCGAATCTAATAGTATTCTTGTTGCTGAAGTTCTCGCGTTAAAAGAAGGTATTTTAGCCGCTAAACTCTTAGGAACCTCGAAGTTAATTGTGGAAGGTGATAATTTATGTGTTATTAACTCACTCCATAGTACTTGGCAAATTTATTGGGAAATCTCGAGTATTATCAAGGATGTGAAATTAGACATTCATCTATTCGATGAAGTGATAATTAAACATCCAGAGTTTTATTTTGCAAGGACACACTACGTGTTCCTTTTTGTTTTTTTCGAATCTCAACGAACCGACTTTGCATAATAAGCTAGAAGTGGTGAACTACCCTTAAATCTTAATCGATATACGAGCCATACACCATCGAACTCCACAACAACCACAAGCCAAATTCCATACCATCCCTTGCTCTTTACTCAAACTTCCAAATTATGCCACGTTCCACTACACATACGGCTCTTTACTTTTAATGCAATTTTAAATAAGATCGTATTTCTTAAAAACCATTAAAAATAGCCATTTTACTTTCTAAATTAATTTTTTAAGTTTTATAATAATAATAATAATATTACTAGTAGCACTATTTAATATAACACTGTTTTTCTACTGATCTCATACCGAAAAAAAAAGGTCTTGCTTGCAAAATTGCTCAAATTAGTAAGGCAACTAGCTACCTAGTGCTACAATGGCAGGGACAAAGGGTCGCAACTCTCTTAAAATTGATCACGAATTTATTATTAGAAAATAAATATAATTATTGGACCCCAACCATCACCTTAAAGTTTTGGTTGAGATGATTCATCCATCATGGTATTAGAGTCAGAGTGACCGTTGGTCACGGGTTCGAATCCTGACAACCTGAATAACTCACGAACTGGAATTTCAGTACCAGGTTTGGGTGGGCCTGTACACTAACCACTCTTCGAGCCCAATGGGCACTCGAGTAAGGGTGCGTATTAGGAAATAAATATAATTGTTGGCTCATTTCGATCTGTTGGCCTGTACACCTCATTCTTAACCATTACAATTGTACTTTGCAAAATCAACCCACCATGAGAGCCGAAATTGACCCGAATTACAGCACTCCGAATGTGACTTGAAAATGATCTGCAACAGACTCGACTCGAAAATGACCCGATCGGAAACCACCCAACTTGAAAATACTCCCTCCGTCCCGGTCATTTGTTACTTGACTTTTTCTCTCTAATCATTGACACGAAATGACATGCTTGACTCGAAACAGATCGAAATGAGCCTACCCGTCCCAAAAATGTGACAAAACCAAATTGATCTGACCCGATCCGAACCCAAGCGAGGTCTTAATGTGTGAAGGAGATTTAAACCCGTGACATATTGTCATGAGATACAAATTACAATATCCCAGTCTTAAGTTTTAAGTCCTGTTTGGTAAAAGTTGTTGAAACATGTATGATTAGGCAACTGATTGTATAACAAATGTTTAACAAACTAGTTGAAAAGTTAATGATTACTTCTATGTGTTAAATGATTTAAAAGAATATGATAATTAATTAATATTGTAAACTAAAGTGGTAAAAGAAAAGATATTTGTCAAATACTAACCTAGATACCCCGTATTAGGTTACTTATTTGCTTTAATAAGCTAATTATGACTATTAAAATTTTAGTTAAATAAACTAGCTAAAATACCGAGCCAAACCGAGCCTTAAAACATCCGTTTATATGGAGTAAGATTAAAAATTCGGTAGTAACGGACCGCCCTAGTATTGTCCCAAATAAATAGGGTGTCCCTATCTACTGACTTTCATTTTCCAGAAACACCCCTCACAATTCCCACATAATTTCCCCATTATTTTCTTACAAAAACACTCATACATTCTGGAGCTCACTGTTACCTCATAAATCATAATAGCAGAATTATCGGCTCATAATAATCTCATATTAATGGTACAAGGAAACGTCAACCTCACGCAATCCAATGAATTATACACAAATTCCTCCTCTGGAATGCCTTTCCCTGAGATCAGTTACCCTCCGCCGACTCACGGCGGCGGATGCGGCGGTGCAGTTACGGCGGAGGAACAGGGTAAGAAAATGAGGAAGCCGTACACGATTACTAAGTGTAGAGAGATTTGGAGTGATGAAGAACATGACAAGTTTCTTGAAGCTATTCATTTGTATGTTTCCATTTAATTATTCCCAAGTTTTTTCATTGTCAATTACTTACTTCCTTCCGTCTTATTCATTTGTTTACTTTTTTTTTTTTTACTCTTTGCGAGTTTCATTTCTTTACTTTATTTCTATTTATTATTATTATACTCTAACACGCCCCTTACACAAATGACCATTGGGCTTGAACTACAGGCCTCTGCATACCAGGTGCTTAATATTCCACTTTAGAAATTGGGGGCGGTGAGATGAACCTGTGACCTTAGTCACATGGCTTGATATACTGAAACCATGTCATAACCATAAGCTAAGCTTTTGGTTGGGAGTCCCAAGATCGATTTTATACTCTAGTATTTCTGAGCGATATTTTGTCTAAAGGTAAACAAATGATTTAGACAGATGAGTAGAATACCTATGTGAGAGTGTGCCGTGTTTTTTTGGCTGGAAGTAGTTTAATGAACGATGAGGAGGTCAATTGGGATTTGGGATGAATGAATTGTGTTGTATTTCCGCAAGAAATGAGTACATATATATGCATGATACAAGCATACAAAGGCATATCAAGAGTCTAGTTCTAGAGGTTTCCTAATTAGTATGGTCATGGACTATAATTACTCCCCTCTCTCCCGGTCATTTGTTTATCATTTCCATTTTAGGGCGTCTCATTCATTTGTTTACCTTTCTATATTAGACATGCCTCTAATGAGTTATTTGATTATCCAGTTCCTTTATTTATTGTCCATTGGTCATCTAATAACACTACCCTCTAATGGTTCCCTCTCCTTTTCTTACTCTTTGTCCAAAAGCAAAGGTAAATAAATGACTGGGGCGAAGGGAGTACACTGTAATCAACATCCTAATATAGCTGAACTGAATGGAGCGTTGAACTAAGTTGTGTAGTGAATTGAAGTGAAGCGAGTTGAAGTGAGCTGACTTGAACGGAATGTGAGTTGAAAAGACCATGGTCAACTAGTTAAATGGGAACAATATATATAGAGTAGAGTTGAGGGGGTGCTTTATGAACTAAGAAGTTACTCGCATTGTTGCATAGGGTGAATCTATTTTACCTTTAAGAGGTTAACACTCGTCACCTCATGGCCGTTACTAGTGCCTTGTATATTTTGTTTTAGATAATCTTACAGTTCATTACTTTGACAATTTAAAAAGGGCCATTTATATCAGTATATATGGATGTGGATATTCTTTCATTATTATGGGTGTGACTGCCCATTTTACATGTAATTTCCCACGATTTAATAAGTTTGATTTTTATTACTTTTTGTCTGTTGGTAATCATATTCTCCTTCTCGTTATGTTTCAGATTTGATAGGGATTGGAAGAAGATTGCAGCATTTGTGGGTACCAAAACTGTAATCCAGGTGCGCATCACATTTGTAATAATTAGATCCATGTCAATCAATTGCAAATGACCAGAGACCAATGCATATGCTTAAGACTTGTGTGGCTCAAGTCACCAACTTTGCCTTAAATTTTGCTGCCATTGACTCATATTTTCAACATTCAAACTAATTTACGGCCTTACGGGCTAGAAACTGTTGAACTCCTTCGTTCTGTCCCAATCCATCTTTGTTGTGAAAGTTGCACCGTGGATATATTTCAGCACCGTTAAGTTAAAGTCAGTGCTTGACTTTGAGTTTTTAATATGTCAGACTGTTCGAATCACGATCCTGTATTTTCGTCTCCGGAAGTGATCTATGTGGTACCAAAGTGTAGGTGATTTGATTAGTTGCTTTCATGCTTTGTTATCACCTCTTCTTGTCTTTTTACATGCCTGTGTTTCAAGCTATTGGTAGCAGTGTCCCTTGTAAGTAGAGGAGTCAATAGTTGGAGTGCTTAGAAGATTAGTGGCCTGATAAGAGGGGATAGACAGTTGAGCAAAAGACTGCACAATTTTTGCGGTCTTCTGATATGATTCTTGCATCAGAGATGTGGTGCATTGGTGCTACAGCAACTGTTATATTATTTACTGAAGTTGCAATGCTTATCGAATCTTAAGCTAGTGAGAAATTAGTTGTTGAGTGCAACATCTCTTTATATGCCATAAATACCTCGCCAAAGTGTCAAATACGCCATAAAGACCACACTGAGCAGTGAGAGTGGCTGTTCTGACATCTAATATAAGAGAGAGTTACTGAGGTTTCCCGCATCTCCATTTTTCGTACTAGGGGCTCCCTTTTGTATTTGTGTGCATGATTTCTAAGTTTCTGAATCAGCATTTGGAATACTATCTCCCTTTCTGCCATTGATGCTTCAATTTTAATAGATAAGTTGTGTAATCTTTAATGGTTAGAGCAGCTCGCCAAGCAATTGCATAATAAATTGCTGTGCAGGTTTAGATTTACGCGCCTATGATATTACGAGTATTGACATGCATGGGTGGGTTTTGTGTCTTGCAGATCCGTAGTCACGCACAGAAGTACTTCCTTAAGGTTCAAAAGACTGGGTCCAATGAGCATGTTCCTCCTCCTCGCCCAAAGAGGAAAGCTGCCCATCCTTACCCTCAAAAAGCATCCAAAATTGGTTAGGGTTCTATGTATTCTGTTTCTTTTTGCCTCTCTAACTCTATGTTTCTCTTAATCAATTGATTGAAACGGGATGTCCTTAACTCTTTGTATTTTGTGGCAGCTCCTGTGTCTAATCAAGCTACTTGGCAGTATCAGAGCCCACCTGTTACTGTCTTTGAACCAATACATGTTCGCTGTCAGGAACCATCATCATTGCTTACTTACCAAAGTAGCAGTCCGACGACATCATCATGGAGTTTTGGGTCCATGCCTGTTTTTGATTCATCGAACATGGAAAGAGGTACGGCCCTTTGTATTTGCCTTACGTGAGCGTTTGTATACTACTACTATGTACTCGGTATGGCAAAAGGGTTTAAAGTGAGGTCACCACCGCCTTTTTGTCTGGGGAAAAAGCTTATATTCCATGCATAAAAATGCAGTATTTTAGTTTAATTAATGCTCCTAAAATAAAAGTTTTTCCTTTGTTTCTACACGGAAACGAAGATGCTATGGCTCTTCTTTTATTAGGTTCTGGAGTTGCGAAATCCCAATTACATATGATTTTTATGTAAAGAAAAAGGAGTTTTTGATTCATTAGGAATGATTTGCTTGGCTTCAAAACTACAACAGTAGTTACCAGTCGGATTCTTTGAGAAAAAGATATAACAGATGAGGGTTACCTTTTGGACGGACTTGACAAACTATAATATTATTGGATGGTTGTATATCATGAGTTTTTTGGCTATCTATTACTAGGTTATATCTTGATTTACTCTAAATATATTAGATGCGCGATTCTGCGCGAAGCCTCTGATCAACATTATAATTATAATTATTGTCTTTACCTCATATTTTGAATTGTTTTTCTTGCAGATGATGTAACATTGGCAAAGCACTCAATGACGAATTGTTCCAGTAGTAGCAACGAAAGCGCAGATGCTTGGCCAAAGGCGCAACCTACAGTCCAAAGAGATAAGGCTAAGCGAATGAGAGGTGGTTTCTTTTTCCTGACCTGCCTTATGATTCTGGTTGCTCTTCCTTGAAACAACAAAAAAACTTGGTCAGGTTTCACATGTACATGAGCATCCACTTAATGTCCCACTCTGATTGATGTAGTTCTTGTTGTTTTGACCAACTTCCCCGCTCCGTTTTTCTATAAGATGTTAGAATAAGCAAAAAATGGAGTTGTCGAGCCTAAATGAGCAAAAGCACCAATTATGACTAGCTCAATCTTTTGTTCTGTTATATGATGAAATATCTTGTGTTAAGATATGTTTCGTGAGGCTCTTGAGTGCTCTGTTGCCAATAAAACTAGGCTTGACAACTCTCTTTTCACTCTCGCATTCCATGGAAGTTACTTGCCTCTTCTTTAAATTGAGTCCGTGTAGTGAATGTCTTGCTTAAAACTCCGAAGTACAAGGGTAAAGATGG
This sequence comes from Silene uniflora, assembly GCA_018983105.1. Taxonomy (NCBI): domain Eukaryota; kingdom Viridiplantae; phylum Streptophyta; class Magnoliopsida; order Caryophyllales; family Caryophyllaceae; genus Silene; species Silene uniflora. Next base: position 10,233 of record JAGPOY010001777.1, read on the forward strand.
TTAGAAATACTATTATAGGTTGCTGCAAGAGAAGATCATCTTACTAGTATACATTATTCATTATTCAATCTGACATTGTAATGCATGTTCTCTTGCTTCTTATGATTGCCTGAATTGGGGAATGCCTGATTATAGAATCTAAAGTCTCTTAAAGTCTTACCGTTACGTTTATTAGAACTGACTATTAAATCTGTTCCAAGATTTGAACGTTTGCTTTTGTTTTTAAATTCTTATTTCTTTTCTTTTCTATTGATGCAGCTATGCCAGATTTCGCTCAGGTTTATAGTTTTATCGGTAGTGTGTTTGACCCCGACACAAGTGATCACTTGCAGACGCTAAAGAGAATGGATCCAATAAATGTTGAGACAGTATGTTTTCTTCCTGTTTCCTGAAGACCTGAATAGTAAATGCTCCAATACAACAACATTATTGCAGTACCTCAAGGGCCCCACTAAATGGTGGGGTAGGGGGGTTGGACGTATGTAGTCTTAGTGTCTTACCCCTGTGCTGCTAACACAAAGAGGCAGTTTCCTGACGCTTAGGGTAGGGGGTCAGACATTACCGCAGTCCGGAGTGCCACAAGGGCTCCCATAAATCTTCTTGTTTAGCTCTTGAAAACAATTAACCTTTGCTGATGAGCTTTAACTGTGTCAAATATTATCTTGGAGAAAATAGTGACGTATGGTATGATCTATTCCAGGTACTACTGCTGATCAAAAATCTATCTGAAAATTTGATGAGCCCCGAGTTTGAAGAACATGTAAGTTCTCAAGGGCCCCTTCTGTTTATGTTTATTATTCCTCCTCAAATCCCATACAATTGGGATGGTCCTTCAATGACTGGACTTACGTTTTGTGAATTTTTCATCCATTACTAAAGATTTTGTGTGCTTTTTAGTGATAGTTGGGATGCTCTTGAACTATCTTTCCACCTGAAAAGAGTTAGAATTAGAATTCAGATAATAAAGTGCAATTTTTGCAATTTATGTAATCTGGCTCTCGAGAGGTTCTATGGAAAATTTGGAGGGAAAGGGAGGGGAGCACAATAGATGGAAGTGAATTCCCCCCCTCCTCTTCCCTCCTTCCCCCTCCCTCCCTTTCGCTTCTCTTTATCTATCCAAACAAGGCCTTAGAGGACCATGTCTTCTTGTACATGTGTAATTCGTTAATTTGTGGATGATACTTATCTCGTTGACTGAGATGGAAGACGATCCGTCTGTCACTGCCTCTCAGCATAACATAGGTTGTCAGATTGTAGCTGCAGGGTACGCATTTTTAACCTTTTGTTTGGATATAAAAGTTACGGATAGGAGGAGCAGGAAATGAGTGAGAAGGGGGAGTGTTAATATTTTCCCTTCCAAATCTCTGTCTTGTACAAGTGAAAATGTACCCATGATCCAATCCCGACAAGGTGACAACTCCATTTTTGTCTGATTGAGGACTAAATGGGCTTTAAGGGGATAGAAGGAGCAGGAAATGACAGAGGAGGAGTCTTAATGCTTTCCCTTCCAAATCTCTCTGTCTTGTACAAGGGAAAATGTACCCATGATCTCAACCGACAAATCCATTTTTGTCCTCTAAACCGATTTACCATTCAAATAAAAGAAAATGATCCCTCCTTTTCCTTCCCCTTCAACTTCTTTCATCCAAACAAAGGGTTATTCTTTGAGATCCCAGTGTCATTTTAGGGATGATCCGCTCTACCCTACCTCAAAAAATATAAATCTTGATGCTGTAGAGTGTAGCCTGATTTGATCGTCTTTTTTTTGTGTGTGTGTGTGTTTTGGCAGAGGAAGTTACTTTCATCATATGATGTGGAATCGGGGAAGGCCAGATCATGTAGCCGTCTTCTGCTAGCCCCTGATGACTCGAAGACTGCAATTCCTGCTATATACTAGTCGTTATCTCATAGTTGTAGGTAAGCCAAACATGTTCAGGGTACTTGTCGTCTGATATGCTCTTCTATGCTGGGTATTATCACACTACCTTTTATTTTTCGGGGGAAGTGAGAGATACTAGGGCGCCACTTTCGTTGGTTCAGTTAGCAGTGTAAGAAAGTATCCCAGTTGTAGCTCGCGTTTGTGTTGAGTGTTATTTGTGGATTTCAACTAGTTACTGGAGCCTGCACCAGAGTGTGGTTGTGAACTTGCCCCCTACGAGGTTTTTGTTTACGCTCGCTTTTCATAGGATCAGTTTGTTGAAGTTTTGTATGGTTTATGTATTATATTTAGTGAAATCGATCTTTTTTGTAAAATATTTAACGAGATTCATGGCATGTATACAAGATGAAAGTTTGGTGTCTGTAATTCTGTTGCAGCATCTATAGTATGATGTAAACTGGAACTGTAGGACTTCATTTTAAATTTTAATCAATATGGGAGCTCCATGCACTTCCGTTAACAAGTAAATTAATCTTAAAAGTGTTACGAGTTTGATGTTTGAATTTCTGTCCGAAATTTGACCTGGACATGACCGGAAAATCCAGTGAATCGAAATTGATTCAACCAGACTCAAGATTAAACCAATATCAATAACTATGATATTCGAATTAGAATTGAGGTCAAGGTTCATGTGAGCCATGAGCTGATAATAAGACTGCAAGTGATTTTGGCTCAAGGGTGACTTTTCTGTGTTCACGACCCGTTTGCAGCTCTTTGTCTCGAGTACGAATCGAGGATCAGTAGGCTCAAGGGTGGGTGATTTTGGCTTTGCCAGTGTAATTCTACATGACTTGCGGAGTTGCATCTACTAGACGATAGAGTTACCTTTTTGTTATTAATCACTTTCAGGTACATATGTTAGCACTGAACAACAGTAATTAGTAAAACAGAAACTTGGTTATAACTAATAAACATGTTTTACCCACTTTTGTAGTTCTCGTCTTAAAATGTTAATATGCCCGAAGTAAAGAGAATTTCGATGTTTGATTTCATAGCTTTTCGATATGAGAACCAAATAGGTTATGCACTTTCTGAGTTAATGACTTGCTCATTTTTACACACCGAAATTTTTGATTAATTCCTATTCAATTCGTAGTATACTAGTCGCTGGCTCGCTGCAATGGGAGCATAGCTGAATTCAACAGGTTACTTAAATTGCAGGAACAACAGCACCAATAAAACAGGTTACAGTAACTGTCATACTTCAATTAGACGCTTCAAAATGCAGAGATTGGGGATACTTAGTACCTAACAAAGCGGAAATTTTCCCTTCGAGTCTATTAATCCTCGATTCGCACTGAACGCAGAGACCCACAAACCAGTTGGCATCAATACTGACAGCAAGCTGACCGCCAGCACGAAAATCTGCCTGATTCGTGGGAAAACAATAGCCCATGGAAAACAAAAGTATTAGTTTCAGGACACCATTTTTCAACCAAGCTAAGCTTAAAGTGAGATCATCAACTCTGGCAATTTGGTAAGTAGAACACTTGATAGCATCAAAGATGCCGGCTTTTCGCCACGCCGGTTCATGAGTTACTCTCAAATTTTTACGAATAGGATTTAATAGAGAATTCTAGCGAGGAGTAAAAAAGATAACCATCATAAACAATAAAGAAATAGTCTTCGCAAATTAGAACCAATACCGTGTTCAATTTATTTTCGGCTCCATTTCATTCACGTTCATAATTCCCGAAAAAGCTTAAGGTATAATGACCGTCATAAATACAGAGTACTAAAGAAATAGGATAGAATACGAATTCTTTAAATAATTCCAACTTATTATATAAATCCCAAAGTGGTACGGACTAACAATTTAGGGTGGGACACAACAATACAGACATCGTTCTTGAGTATAAAAACACTTATGGTAACCTGGCCATTGCATGCAACACTAATAATCAACCCCGACGCCACGATAAAAGTTGCAATTATTTAAATTTATCAATTTCCTGCTTCCTGACCTATGACTTGTATTTTTCACCACATGAGGATTGCACGTTGAATCTTGCGCTCCTGCAACTAACAACACCGGAGAAAATTATAATAGCAATTATGAAGTTATCGTCCTAAAACAACTTTGAATTGATATATTCGTAATATGAAAAAAAAAAAAAGAGAACTGCATACGTGAAATTGTCCCGTAAACATGACACGGTAAAAAGAATATGCACGCCTATATCATGTACAATAGGTTTTTACTTATAATTTGCTAGTAGAAAGTGGGTGAATAGCTTATCTTAAAACAAAAGCAAATATACGAAAAAAATGTTAACATTCGTGTAAGTTAAACAATACCGAAAAGTCGAAACTTACTATACACAAATGTCAAAACCACAAAAAATATTCTGGGTCGACCAATATCAATATGTGATACGAGGTCAATCGATTGTATTGTATTGTACCCCTTCATCAAAATTATCTGTTTTCCCATTTTATTCATCGTGAGGGTCTTTTAATCAAAGATAAATAAATAATTGGGAAGAAACTCACCATTTACAATGATCAAGAGGGAGAGAACAAGGAATAGACACATAATCATGCCTACAAATCTACTAGTGACCATGGCTATGCTTATGAGTTTTTGTTAACTTTTGTAGGTGTAGTTTATTGGGGTTTTAGGTACAAATTATATATTCGGTTTTTCTATCCTATGCCCAATGGGCACAGGATAAGCAATTATTGTTGATTATTAAATTACTTTTAAGCCCTTACTTAATCCAAATCAAATGAACAGACTGCTTGCTAATAGTAATAACCCATGGCCATTCATCATTCATCTAATCACTTTACTTTCTCGAATTCTTGAGCCCTCTATCTGAAAATCAGTTCCTATCAAGTATCAACCATAACTGAGATCAAGTCTACGCTGATAACAAAATTGACGCCTTTATATACAAATATGTGAGATCTTTCGAAAGGATTGTAATTCTTTCCCTAAAAGGGTTTATTCATCCTCTATTAGGGTGTCTATTAATTAAGCCGCCGGAAAAATTCCCGGAATAGGGTATAAGGTTTGAGTTTTCTGCGTCGGAAACTCAAACCCTACACCCTAATTCCAGGAACCTTTAAAAATAGCCATTTAATTGTGGTTACGATCGGAGGAAAGATTGAGTGTCGATGCCGAGACGTCACACGAACGATGAGTCGATGACTATGATACAAAAGCAGCACATGAGGAGATTTAAAAATTGGGTTTAAAAATTATCTCAAATAATGGTTAGTAAGTATATCATGTTACTCATGTAAAAGGTTGAAGATGGAGACCGTGCATAGTATGGAACAAACGATTAATGGAGGCCTGGGTTTTTGCTACAATAGAAATACTGAATAAATTAGAGGGTTAGAATTGTAAAATTGATTTTTTATTTAAATCTCATGTGGGAATCTTTAGTAAAATATTCCTTTTTTAGAGGCTTATCATGTGCCCATTGGGCATATGATAGAAAAATTTTAAATCATCATAATTCAAAATTAGTAACTAATAACTAATGACTGGCAATTTGCCATCTTATTTTGCCACACTAAATTTTTAAATTTTATAAAAATTACGGGTTAAAAATCCTAAATTAAGATATTAGAAAGTGCATAATTGAATAAACCGAAATTTAAGCCTTGATTCTTGATTTTGAAATGATACTAGTAGCATACAATCATTTTGATATTTACTACGGTATGATTTTGGTAGAGAAGGACTTAGCAAATATAAGTGCATCATTTTTAAACTATATTGTTGAAAATAACTATTTTTTACTAGGGGTATTTTAATCAGAGGCAAATAAAAGCATATTAGTGCTGATAAATTATGACACTTATGAAAGGTTAGAGGTTTGAATTGGGTTATAAATAGATTATGGTTGATAGTGTAAAACGAGATTGAGGACGTGGCGAGTACTTCCTCTTTTATGGTTGGTAATCTACTATAATGATAGATTATTATGTGACACCATATAACTTAAATGTATTACGAAGTATAATTTAAGGGATATACTTTTTCACATACAGATTTTACTCTTTCACATACGTATTTTCCCATATTACCCTTGTTATTTTTCATCCCCCAATCAATTCATTTTTTTTTCTCCCTTTCTCCATCTCACCCCACCACCAAGTTAAATTATTCAATAAACAAGAAAA
>JAGPOY010001778.1:0-16302 GCA_018983105.1 Silene uniflora
ATACTAATTTTCCAAAAACCGGAAATTCATACTCGCAGACCGTCGGCTCGGTCGAGCTACTTACAGCTCGACCGAGCTACTCAGAGCTCGGTCGAGTCAAAGTGACTCGGCCGACTGAAATCGTTCCAGGAACTTTTCTAATTGGACAACTCTTCAAATTATTCTAAGTGTCAAGTGGCTCGGTCGAGCTACTTCTAAGTCGACCGAGCTACTTGTGCTCGTAAAATCCTTAGTGTTACAGATTAAGCAATCTGTAAAAATTTCCCGCCTAATTGCACAACACTATAACTGGGCCGACTGTATAATGGGCCACGAGAATAATACTTCTTAATCAGTTTTGTTACCTTATTTACATTTATCTTAATTACCTTATTTTCAGCTTAATTACCTTATTTAAAAACAGCTTAATTACCGTATTTTATATATTCCAAAAAAAAAAAATTAATTTAAGAAAGAATTCCGGGAAATATGCTTCGAGATTTTTTTAAATAATATAACGTCATATCCCTCGAGAATTTGTAATTACTTTATTTAATATATTCCCAAAAAAAAAAATTAAGAAAGAATTCCGGGAAATATGCTTCGAGTTTTTTGTTAATTAATTTCGATATTGAGTAGAGACTAATTAATTAATTACGTAATAATTTCAATGTATTGTGTTATATTATAAAATACATTGAAAGTACTACCAATTTTAGTTAACATTTTAATTTTAATTGAAACAACTTATTTAATAAACCACCTAAAAATATCGTGCTGTAGCACGGGAGCTCAACTAGTAATAGTATTAACATGGGATGTAGTGAAAGTAATCATATTAACAGCGGAAGAGGTGAACCAAACTTAGCGAATCATATTTCATAGAAAATAAAATTTAAATGTTAAATAAAAGTAGCCCAAGCGTAGCCGGGCACCAACCTAGTTGAAATTAATAATAATAACCGCGGAAGTAGTGAATGTGTCTCATAATTTGTTGATAAATTTATTGCATCATAATTTCATGATGTCATAAAAAATATATTAATGGGTATGTAAATATATAAGTTAGGCAAGCCTAAAGTTGTTTTATTTCATAGAAAATAAAATTTAAATGGTAAATATAGGCAGTCCGGACGGGACCGGACAACGCACTATAGCGCTTCCCATTATTTACCTACCTATTATTTATAAGGAATATTTTATTAAAGGTAAACCTCGTCGCCTTTACTTTATCTTAAGACATATTTCTTATATAATAAAAAGAGTAAATTATCAATAACTCCCTTTTAAAATACACTTTTTAAAATTTACTCCCTTTTAAAAAAAAGTTTAAAAATTACTCCCAAAATATTGCAAAAAATTAAAAATTGCTACCGAACCCCTATTTTTACATTTTTATGACAAAAATGCCCCTAAGTTTTTATTCTCATATGACGAATATGATGGTGGATTTTGGGTGGAGGATTGTGGTGGTTTACCGTGGAGTCTTTGGGTGGTAAAAAAAAGTGCATAGAGTTGTAAATTGTAATGGAGTTCGATAAACATATGAAAAATAAAAAAATGAGGGGCATTTTTGTCATAAAAATGTAAAAATATGGGTTTTAGAGTAATTTTTAAATTTTTGCAATGTTTTGGGTATAATTTTTAAATTTTTTTTTAAAAAAGAGTAAATTTTAAAAAATGTATTTGAAAAGGGAGTTATTGACAATTCACTCTAATAAAAATTGGTAATCATTTCTATTAAACCGATGATGAGTAAAATGAGATAGAGTACACTCTATCAATGGTGACGTTGCGTTTGTGGCGTGGAATTTGCGGATCTGAATCTCAAGGTCTTCAATTATCTTCCTATTTTTGAATGCGTCGGAATCTAAGTAAGTTTCTAAGTTTGGAATCAATACATAACAACGACAATTACCAACTACTCGTATATTACTCCTTAAATAAAGTACATTTGGTCGCAATCGCCTGCGACTCTTACCAATGGTATACGGAGTATTATTGTATAAATATTCTAACACAAAATCTCATTGAAGACAGACCATATCCGTTACAAATAAAGACGGATACCATTTCCTCTCACAAAATAACCATCAAGGGTGGGTGGGGGAGCACATGGGGGGTGCCCACCTTGTCCCCTCACAAATTACCCGTTGCAAAATCCGACCCGTATTCAGCAAGACTTTTTGATATTCTAATGGGATCTTTTCCCTATTTAATTAACGTTCATCTTGCTTCCGACGATCTGAAATAAGAAGGATTAAATGTCACAATTTTTTAACTAAAGTTGTTACTTTTTACCCTGAAAATAATGTTAACATTTTATCAGAAAATAGTTATTACGAAGTATATCGTAAAATGGCAACATTTTGTTCGTCTTACTTTAGAGGGGAAAAAACCTGTCTGAAATAAGAATTTGCGATTTAATTATAACATTGAAGGGTTGACCTCACATAAAGGTGAAATAGGATATAAAAAATAAGATTATTCATTTAACGGTAATAAATGAGTTGTCTTTCGATATAATTGGACCATGTCACAATGTAAAACCGTTTCAAACAAATGACAGGGGAGGGAGTAATAATTTAGGGAAATAATAATTTGAGGTCTACTAGGCCAAGCCATGTCACTTTCTGGTCGGCTAAAAGAAAAATAAAATACTCCCTCCACACGTTAATATTCTTCCCATTTCATTAAAATACTACTCACATATATTAAATAAATGGGAAGAACATTAATATGTGGAGGGAATAATTTTTTTTGTAAAAGCATTTCCTTTGTAAATTTGAGTGCATTATACTATGTCATTTTCATCCATTTGTGTCATTAGGTCCATTCACTATGCAAATCATGACAAATCAATTTCGCAAAATGGTGGAAAACTGGAAAAGCATGATAATTGGCTCAATTAGCTCGAGAGAGAACACTGAAGATGCATAATGAATTCAATATAAGTTTCTCATATTAAACGAGAATTTGTGTAATTAATTAGCTTAATAACTTAATTCTACTGACAACTAAAGGGGCCAAAGATAAGATGCTTCCTGTTTTCGAAAATAAGAACAAACTACAAGATGCATAATTAGCTCAATTATGCTGACGATTAAAGGGTATCATCGTCTCAAGAGACTCGCACTCTGTTTTTGAAAATGACACATTCAGACATTATAAGATGCCATGACATGGTTAAAAATATTTTAACATCATACACAGACAGGATTTCGAACGTAGTAGCAGACCAATTGCATCAAAATGACATCAAATAATATTGAGAGATGGAAAAGGGTGGAAAGATGGGAGAGGGAGTTGGGTACAACATTGTTTTTGAATACATCAAAACAGAGATGAGTATATTGCAACTGCAGTTTACAGAGGAAGGCAGATTAAGTAAGAAAAGTCGTCACATAAATCACAGGTGTTAACAAAAATATAAGTTAGCGGAAATAATTGACAGCATTTGGGTATAGTAAAGGTCCTTAAACGAAAAAAAAAAAAAAAAAAGGCTAGCTCAACTGCAGCAGGCCCATCCAAAGAGTACCAGAATCGTCCAACTTAACCTACATCGGACCCCTGAATTAGGAGGCCTAGTACTAGAGCAGAACGCTATTAATAGACTCAGGAGTCAGGACTGACTACTAATCGAGAAAGGAGAGAGGGTACGACCTCACAACAAAAACAATTTTTTGTACAAGACCGTCAAATAATAATCAGACAATAATTATGGTTAAGAAGCTTAAAATACAGTAAGCTCAATTGTAAGGATTTACTTCAAGGAATCAAGAGTGTATTTGTATTGATGGATTTGGAGGGAAAGGGAGGGGTGGGATTTGGAAAGAGGTGAAATCCTTTGTTTAGATCACAAAATGGAGATGGAAGGATTTGGAGGGGACGGAAACTCGACCCTTCCATTTCCCTCCTCCAAGCCAATTGTTTCCCCTCCCACAGAGGAAAGATTCAAAGGGAAAACTCAAAATCCCCTCCCCTCCCTTTCCCTTCCTTCCATTTTTGGTATCCAAACAAGGTGTAACCGGTGGATTAGTAGACTCTAACCTACTCTGAAGAAGTGGATGCTCTCATACAGACTGTCAGACACTTAGACAAACTTAAGTAGCAGACTGACTGCATCAAATTGACAGCAAACAGAGAGCAGATGACACAGCAAATCAGTTGAATCTAATCATTCTCTGAACCTCGTTCTGAAAAATGTACCTTAGGAAGAGTATATTACATATTACTTCAATGTCTAATTGATGAATCCAGATTAATGTGCCAAGCGTCCTAGCTCCAAAACCTTCAAGATGACGAAGCATGTAGTGATACTGATGAGTCCCGCCAACCAAGGACAAAGGCGATTGTATCTATGCCCACGAAGGCTCTCCCATGGGAAAAGGCGAAACTACGCTTGGGAAATATCTTGCAATTTTTAGCGTCATATCAAACTTCCAAAGTGCTTTGTAGTGCATAGGTTCTGTACTTGTGTCAACTAAGCCTAATGTTCTACACGTGGAATTCTCATCACCATTTGATGGCACCGTCACAAAAAAATTGTCATCCTTTGTAAACCCGACCATTTCAGAGAGACTGTCTAAACAGAGACCCTTCGGTAGACAAATAGATCTTAGTATTGAAGGAGGTTCCAATATATGCATTATCTTGTCACCTCTATAGTTGCACTTGCTCAAACACCCTCCCATAACTCCTAAGACGTCACTTTCGACCAAGTTCATCTTAATAATGTCAAACCTCTCACTCTCTAGATCAAAGCTCACAACTAAATCACGAGCTTGACGATTGTTAGAAGCCCAATATAATTTATCATTAAGAGGCACTGTCAGTCTATAAGTAACGAGAAGATCATGACCGAAATCAATTTCTCTCCATTTATTTTCCCTGAGAGAGAAGATAAGAACAATGTTTACACTTTCCCAATACGCTGTCAAAATCTGAACATATTTGTAGTCATCAACAGCGGATGCATACCCAAATCCAGAGGATACACGAACATAAGGGCGACTTTGTTCATCAAAACGCTTCAAATACCCATCTGACTCATATGTCTTTCGCTTACGGGTAGCAGGGTTCCATAAAACAAAGTATTTACCAGAAATAAATTCGGTTAAACAAATTAACCCATTGCAGCATCCTGTAAGCTTCAGATATTGGTTCTTGCCAAAGTCTAGTTTAACCAAATTATCTTTACAACTTCCCGAAACTCGATCATCATCATCATAGTAAAAAAGGTAACTTTTATTACGATAATGGATAAACAAGGTGTTAACAGGGGCAGAAGGGCGAGCAAAGGGGGATTTGGTAAGGTGGGCATTGGCGAAATCGGAAGAAGAAATAGTAGAATACCAATGCTTGGATACGGACATACATCGAAGAATGAATTTAATAGGTAATCTTGCAATTATTTCTTGAAATATCAAATCATCAGAGAGGTGGCTTTGTTTCTTACTCTTTTTCATTGATGAACTAAGATGCAATTAATTAAGTAGAATGATTAAGAAACACAAAATTGAAGATTTTCCCCAAATTAATAAAGCATGAAACCCTATATCAGTAGCAAACCTGGAATCAGCGGCAGGTAGTAGTTGCCGATCGCCCTCTTGTATGTGTTTCTTTTGGAATGACGGTGGAAAGAGAAACAGTTTCGCTATTAGAATTTAGACCTACTAGATAGGTCGGCCGGTCAGTCGGTTCGTGTTTTAAATCGGTCAAGTAAATCGATATTACTTGGATTAATTTTAGTTTCGGTTTTAGCTTAATTTCGATCGGTTTATTTTTGGCTAGTCGTTTCAAATTTTAGGGATATTTTACATAATACTCCTCAATTTTTCGAATTTCTACGTGATACCCCTAATTAGTATCATTATCACTTAGTATAACCCTAAACTTTATTTTTTGTCAATTAAACTCAATTTTAGGCATTAAGTGATGACTTGGGCGCGTAACCAAATTTGTCATTTATTATCCCGTGACAAATGAACTCTATTAGATAGGCTCAATATCCATTTCGATCCTAATATTTACTGATATATATGGGCTAAAAAATTTTTGACGGAAAATTTATTGATCCCATGCCAAATTATCACGTTCATAGATGGATATTGAGCCTAATAGAGTTTTTATGTCATGAGATGATAAATGACAAGCTTGGTTATGCATCCAAGTAAGCACTAAACGCCTAAAACTGAGTTTAATTGACGGAAAATAAAGTTTAGGGGTACACATAGCGATAATGAGAATAATTAGGGGTACCATTTATGTTTTAAAAAGTATAATGGTACCACGTAGAAACTCGAAAAGTAAAGGGGTATTATATAGAATATCCCTAAATTAATTGGTTTGTGCTACTTTGGGACGGTTATGGATTAAGGAACTTTAACATAAGTTTTGACAAATCATTTTCTTGAGTTGGATGTAAGTTAATTGGCTTAATATTTATGAATTTTTTCAATCCCAATATCATAACTCAAATTACGAAGAAAAATTCTAACATTATAAGTGTTTTTGTGATAAATTAAATATTTTTAATGGAAATCAATCAGTTCAGTATCATCTTTCCAAATGTTATTTTAGTTTTAACAATTTCCCAGTATATCACATTTGCGGGTTGAGACTTTGTTTGGTAAATAGCATATTGGCCAAATTTCAGCATATTGGAGAGGTTTAGCATGTTTGACTTACGAATATGCTATTTAGGGCGTTTGGTTAATGTCATATTGAAATTGAAATAGTATATTGAGGATTTTGCAATATGATGCTCCTACTAGCATATTCGCTTAGCGGATTAGAAAGAAAAAAATTCTTTCCTTTACTCCATTAAAAAATATTAACCTTCCATTTATATATTTAATAAATAATTTGTTCATGTCCTTATTTGTCATTTTCGAAGGACAACAACCTGCTAATCTAAAACTGTCAATTATTAGACACCACTAAAATAATTTTGATAAATAAATCTACTAGTCAAACATGCTTAATCATTTTGTTAATCAAATCTGCTTTCTAAATCTACTTCTACTAATATTAATCCATACTTTACCAAACGGGACCTGAATTTAACTTCAGTTGCTTTTTAAGTCAGATGATTTGACCAATATATTTCATGTTCTTTTCTACCTTTAAACATGTTTTTTTCCCCAAAATTGGGGATCTAAGCGTCTGGCTTAGTGGCTTGTGTCTTGTAAGTTGTAACTCAGTTTGAGATCCAATTTTTTTGAGGACCGGAACCCAAATTATACTACTTCCTCCATTCAACTTTTATGACCCCATTTCAATATGGGTGGTGCTCATTCATGTACGAGTTTTACTCATTTATGGACGTAAATGACTGTAATACCCCTTTTATTTTAATGATTTCATTTTAATACCCTTCTTCCAATCTCTATATCTCTCTTCTTCATTTACCCTTTTCTCACTCTAACTACCACCATCCAACCACCACCCGTCAACCCATCCACCACCCTCACCACCTCGGAGTAGTCCGAGTCCAAAAGTAAAAATAAAAAAAATGCAAAAATGACTAAAATGACTAAAATAGAAAAAAAAATACAAAACGTTTAATAAAAGAAAAAAGAAAATGAAAAAGTGATAGTGGAAGCAAAAGCAGCAACATCACAACGCCTTGACACACCGTTGTGTCATGTAATTGCTCTACAACCCTTGACACATCGTTGTGCAAACCCCAAAATCAGCAACGCCTGCCATCCTGTCGACGGTTTAACAAACCCTAATTTAATTGTTGTAAATCAATTCCTTAATTTGATAGTATAATATAATTAATAATTACAAATTAGAATTATTACTTGATCGATAGGAGAATTAGCATTTTTAATAGTGTAATTTGACAGATTTGATGAATTTGATTAATTTTGTGAGGAAGAGAATTAGAGTGTTTTTTTCCCCTTTTCAGGCAAAGGGCATACAATGGAAAAATAATGAAAAAATGTACATGGATAAGTAAAACTCGTAAATAAATGAGCAACTACGTTCAATATAATACACCTCACATATAGTGGACAAATGTGGTGATAATTTATGAATGGAGGGAGTAGCATATAGAGGTGGCAATCGGATCAGTCGGGTCAGGTTTGGTTGGGTTAAGTCGGATCAGGTCGTATTGGGTTCGGGTCATGCCGGGTTAGCATACCCTTTTGGGTCGGGTCGGTTTTGGGTTATTATCGGGTCAAATGGTGTCTCGGGTTTGGGTCGGGTCACAATCGGGTCGAGCGATTTAATTGCATTACTTCAATTTTTTGCCATTAAAATTATTTTTTCGACCATTATTTGATTAAATTACTTCATTATTAAGTGAAAGGTATCAAACAAAACACTAAATCGCATTTAATTTGATCAATATTAAGTTTAATATCAGTTCATCATTTTAATCGGGTCAATATCAGGTCGGGTTTGGGCCGGGTTCGAGTCATTGACCATCGGCTTGTGTCGGGTTACGATCGTCATCGGGTCGTGTCGGGTCGGGTCAGTTTTGGGTCATAAAATTTTCGGGTACTATCGGGTCAGGTTAGACTAGTAGTATACCACCGTTTGGGTCCAATTCATCCATCTGGGTCTGATCCATCTAGTTCGAACCGGGGTTGGCTCAATGTCATTCCTAAGAACAATGCAATGCCGATTCTTACTCCGAATTTGTCAAAAAGAACTTCAACAATTAAAGCAAATATCAATTTGGGTTTGAGTCAATCAGGTTGCAGGTATAGATTTACAAGCCTTCATTCGACTCGGAAAAATTGGATCATATTTCTACACTCATAATCTACTTTTTTGCAGTTGAAAATAATTAAATTGAATTGAATGAAAGACGCCACTAAGATACTTTACCCAGGGCGGTCGAAAATGTAGAGGAGCCTAAGCCCGGGAACTAGAGATGACAATGGATCGGGTACCCGCCCCAGATCCACGAGATCCAATACCATTGGATCGGATATGGATTCCAATATTTTAGATCCGTAGAATCTGGATCGGATTCAGATCCATATACGATTATCAGGATCTGGATCTGGATTCTTCCTCTGAGATCCAGATCCAGATCATGATCCGACTCTCGGATAACTTTATATTTTTTTAAGTTTAATTTTCAAGCCCACGGCCAAGCGCATCTAATTAATAGTCTTTGAATAATTTGTTTATTACTCCCTCCCATCAAGACTAAAGGTAACACTTGCTTTATGACACTTGCCGATACACGTTTTGCAACGCGAATATCTTTAGTTACACATTATTAAAAATGTGCGATATTTTGTGGTTAGTAAACACAAAAGTTCTCATTAGTGACGGACATATCTGTCACAAGCTTGTGACGGGTCAAATAATACTCATATGGGTAATTAAAGACAAGCTATTTGTATTTCCCTAGGCTTATCTTATCTACCCAAGTGGGAATACTTGGCCCGTTTCAAATTTGTGACGGATACATATCCGTCACAGGGAGACTTATTGTAGTAAACATTGTTTGTATCTCTTTGAACAATTTATTTTCGCTTAAGTTTCAACAATGTCAGGGACATTGAACATGGTTATAAGTTACTATAACTTTGTACGGAGTAATTGTTAAACTTTACCATTTTACCGGTAAATGGTAATTGGTAGAAAATTCGGCATTTGACAACTTAGTGTGTTATTAAGGCTACTATAATATCGAAACTTTTATATACTTCTAACATGTAACTGAGGTATAACATTTTTTTAAACTTGTTGAGATCCGTTTTGGATCCGGATCCTACCCGGATCTAATAGGATCCATTGGATCTGGATATGGAATTTGAAATTATAGATCCGTAGGATCTGGATAGGATCTGGATACATTACCAGTGAAATGGATCTGGATCTGAATCCTATAGGATCCGGTCCAGATCCGATCCATGCCATCTCTACCTGGAACTAAAGCAAAATATTCCAAGCAAACACAAATCAAAATTCATGTACACTATCATTTGACAGTAAGCATATTTTGTTGGTCTGGAGATACACGAATGGTGAAACGGGTTTAATAGGCATTCACTTGCCATACTGCCCAACATATGGTTGATCAGTAATTCAGTACAGTGTGCTCAGAAGGCATATATATGCCAAGTAGTAAGCGAATCATAGCACAATGTATGACATCTATGCCTAAGACAGCTTCTCAAATCTCAACTACGGGAGTACTATCGAAGGCCAAAACCCAAATGATGTGGGTGCTCTATATACAGACAGTTTGACGAACTGTAGTTGGAGACTGGCTGCATCAAAATGATACGGAGTAGAAAACAGAGGCTGATGATACAGCAATAACATAAAACGTAACTAATTATACAACCATAATCAGGCAATCAGCTTGTTCATAAGTTAGAGGAAGAGTACATTACATATTAATTCAATATTTAATCGATGAATCCGGATCCATGTATGCTAGCTGCCTCTGAATCTTTCAAGATGATGAAACACTTGTCGATCCTGATGCATCCAACCAACCAAGGACAAGGACCACATGTCAATACTAGTCTGAAGAAGTACGTCAAACTCACTAAGAGTCCCCAATGGCAAAAGGCGAAACTAGGCTTGGAAAATATCTAGCAATCCTAAGAAATTTATCGAACCTCAAAAGCATTGTGTACTGGACAGGTTTCGTGCGTGTGTCAACAACCCCCAACGTCCTACGTCGCACATCATCCCTTGGCTCTTCATTACATGTCCCCGTCACAAAAAACTTTCCAGTCCTCGTAAACCCGATCATTTGAGAGGCCGGTTCTAGTCTCAACCCCTCTGGTAGGCCAATAGATTTCACTACCGCGGGAGGCTCCAATATGTGCAATAACTTGTCGCCCATAAGTGTATCAGGATTACACTTGCTCAAACACCCTCCCATGAATCCTAACAAGTCCGTCTCATCTAAGTCGACCTTAACTACATCAAACTTCTCAACCCCTAAATCAAAGCTAACAATTACAATACCATCTCCGCCACACTGAGCAGACCAATATAATTTCTCATTAATAAGCACGGCTCCTTCACAAGGAACGATAACATCATGATCAAATTCCACTTTTCTCCACTTATTTTCCTTAAGAGAGTAGATAAGAAAAATATTACTAAATGTTTCATTTCCAAAACACACTGCCAAAATTCGAACATACTTGTAGTCGTCAACAGAAGATGCATATCCAAATCCATGAAATATAATCAAGTAACGTGCTTCACAAATACGGTAACTGGGTTCGTCTAAGTACCCATCTGACGTATATGTGTGCAGCTTACCGGTAACCGGGTTCCATAAAATGAAGTATTTATCTGAAGTTGGGGTTACACAAACTAACCCATTGCAGCTCCCTACAACTGAAAGATAATCTTTTCCAACTCGCAACTTGACATCTAACTTATCTTCAAAGTTGATGTCTAGTTTAAACAAATTATCTTCAAAATTACCAGAAATTTGATCATCATCATAAGAGAAAATGTAATAATTCTTATCATTGTGTATAAGCAAGGTGTTAACAGGAGCACAAGGGTGAGGAAAGGGGGATTTGATAAAATGGGCATTGGCAAAATCGGCAGAAGAAAGAGTAGAATACCATTGTTTCGAAACTGACTTAAATCGAAGAACGGATTTGACGGGTAATCTTGTAAGTATTTCTTCAGTTATTAGATCATCAGAGAGGTAACTTTGTTGCTCAATCGATTGTTTCTTCATTGAATTATGTGGATTTTTGTCTCCCATTTTTCTCAGATCTTCAACTGTAAATAGTAAAGGAAGGCAGTGAACTGTGAAGAAGGACAGAGGGTTAGGGTTGTTCACTTGTTCTCAAGATTTGTGACTTTTTTGACTTGTGGCTGAGGGTAGAATAGGGACGGCAATGGGTGAGATATGGATGGGGTGAAGCCGTATCCATATCCATATCCATTTAATTTATAGTCATCCATATCCTACCCATATCCATTTAACATTTTTTCATCCATCCATATCCATATCCACCGTGTGAAGCGGGTGGAGCGGGCACCCGTTGGATATTTTCATGTTTACAAATTTAAAG
Source organism: Silene uniflora (assembly GCA_018983105.1). Classification (NCBI taxonomy): domain Eukaryota; kingdom Viridiplantae; phylum Streptophyta; class Magnoliopsida; order Caryophyllales; family Caryophyllaceae; genus Silene; species Silene uniflora. The sequence goes on from JAGPOY010001778.1 coordinate 12,015, forward strand.
ACAATATATCATAACAAATCGAGACATAATATTAAAAGCGTATGTTACTAAACAAATCATTTTACAAATTGGCATACGGGTACAAATACTCCATAAAACCACAAATTTCTAAACACCTAAATTCCTGGTTCATGATATTTAAGAATTAGTGCGTAAATGGACTTATGGACTACGAGTCTAGTAGATTAAAGATTCGTTGGCAATAAAAAGCCCAATGTTGCTTACAATGTTTTTTCAATATTTACAAAAGTATTTAGATATAACTTTTTAAATCAAAATAATTATTAACTTTTTTTAAAAAAAATAAAATTATTAATTGAATATATTAATTTCGGATATCCACCGGGTGGTTAAGCGGGTGACGAATGATGATCCATATCCCACCCTAAATTCACCCAAATCCATATCCCACCCTAAATTCAGAAAACAATTGTCACCCATATCCCACCCGTTTAATTTCGGGTGGATGGATATCGACAGGGTAAGGGTGGGACTGCCATCCCTAGGGTAGAACAACAAACACAAATTACTATCTGCTTTTCTTTGGCTATGTTCTTTTGGACTTAATTTCAGTTCAGTTCATTTCAGTTCAGCTCCATTCAGTTCAGTTCAGTTCAGCTCCTTTAAGTTAAGTTCAGTTCAGTTCAGTTCAACTCCAATAAGTTAAGTTCAGTTCAGACAATTTCACTCCAAAAGAACAAGACCTTTTTCTTTTTTCTTTTGACTCGTATTTTACCTACCATAATTTAACCGACCAATTTTAACTTGAAAATAATGAAAGATCGGGTAAAGCCGGGTCCAGGTTATTTCCGGATTCGCTACCATCGAGTTATTTAGGAACGACGACCGTTGTGTCACAAATTCACAATAAAAATCGGGGTTGGGTCATACTAGGTCGGTTCAATTCGCGTTATGGGTCAATCTCGAAATTTCTGACGTCATTATAAAGGGCCATTTAGATCACAAATTGTTATGTAATACTAGCCCAATAACAATAGGCCCAAAAAAATTACTCCTACAGTCCTACTTCACAAAGAAATAATCCCTCTGTCTAAGGTCTTTATAAGAGGTCACTAAGATACTTTAGCCAGGGCGGTCGAAAGTGTAAAGGACGTGGTGATCACCTCTAGGCATTGAACTTCTCAACGCCTTCCCTGACTTATCACGAGTATCTCTCATGTAGTGCAAGTGATTGCAACTCAAACTTCTTCCCATGGGCCATGACTCCTAGCAAGTCGTGATTCTAGACAATTTCTAGTCGAACGTAAACATAGTCTCAACTCGTAGTTACAATTACATTAACCAATTGTTCTACAGAATGTAAAAGACTTGATACAACATTACTCTACCAAAAGTATCATACACAAAATTGTTGAGAATAGGTTTGTATGCCAACGGTAGCTGGTACATTCTGTAGCCAAAGCAATTCCCAAGAGAAAATTATCTGGTTGAAGCATTTTGTCGAGGACCTTGTGTACAAACGGTAATCCAAGAGAAAATTAAATTTGGTGCTATCAAACAAATCATTCTCAAGGTTCGACGAGATCATATTAGACAGCACAATATTGAACAATAATTTTAAGAGGTAGAGACAAATAAGCAAGACAGCAATGAGTTAAGCATATAGCACATACTGAGCAAAGGGTGCTAGCCATTCGTTGACTTCCTTCATCGTCTTTTAGATGATCTTTGCTGAATGCTAGACTCCATCATTGATGTGCTTATCCAAATTGCAAACCTCGTAATCAACGAAAGACATACACCAGCAAAGGCCAAAAGGCCCAAAATCCTACTGATCTGGGTGCTCTTATCTGAAGACAGACTATCGAACTGTAGTTGCAGACTGACTGCATTAAAATGACGGCAAACAGAGGGTATTTGACTCAACAAATCACATAAGCATAAAGATTTTGTTTAACTCAGATACAAAATGGTGATCGCCGCTGTTTATGAGTTTGTTTAGCGGTTACAAGAAGAGTACATTACATATCAGTTCAACGTTCACTTGATGAATCTGGAAGAATTTGTGATAGCTCCGAAACCTGATAGGTCTCATAACAAGCCAAATAAACACCATCTGATGAAAAGCCTATTTTGCACGATAAATGAAGGATTAAACGGCTTTAATTACTAGAGACATGGTGCATGTAAATGAAGAAAATTGAACCAAATGCAAGGAACTACTTTGAAAAAGTACGACACAGAGTCATATAGAATACTATAAGCGACTTAGTTTTTGTACTAAGTCATACAATGCCTTCAAACATGCCAAGGAGCAAGGGAATGTTGTATTGCATCTATGCCTCCGAAGGTTCCTCAATAGGAATAGGTGAAACTAGGCTTGGAACATATCTTGCAATCTTGAAAAAGCGATCAAACCTCAGGAGCATTGTGTATTGCATAGGTTTCGTGCGTGTATTAACTATCCCCAACGTTCTATTTTGGAAATTCCTTGGCTCATCATTGAATGGCCCCGTCACAAAAAACTTGCCAGTTCTCGTAAAACCGATCATTTCAGATCTCGTGTCTAATGTCAACCCTTTTGGCACACCAATAGATTTTACTATCGCAAGAGATTCCAATATATGCATTACCTTGTCACCGACAAATGTCTTATCGCAGTTGCACTTGCTCAAACACCCTCCCATGACTCCTAAGTAATCAAATTGGTCCAGGTTGATGTTAATGATGTCAAACTTTTCAAACTAGGTAAATTAGACAAAAATCTGGAGTAATAAATAATAATTGACTTCTTTGTCTATTTCCGTGGGTTTTACTTGACCCGGCACAATCTTGTGATATATATAGGTCGTTACGAATGAGAATTTGTGCTTTTTTATATTAGTTCCTTCACAAGATTGTGATCTGACAAATATCGCCAAACAACCAAATAGGTAAAAAAAGTTGGTGTTTAGCGACAGATAGGTAAAAAAACTTCTCAATGCGACAAATAGGTAAAAAAACTTGAGATTCCCGACAAATACACCATTAAACATGGCGCGTGGTTCCAAACTCTCATATACGCGTACCATCTCCTTGGAAAACTTCACTCTCATCTCTCCATTCTCCACCATGACTCATATTTTATCCCTTAACCATTACAAGATATGATAATCAAAACCTAGCAATCTTCAAAATTTGTCGCATAACTAAATTGGCATAATCCACAGCAAAGTAAGGTACTTTTCTTTCTCTATTGTTTTGGTAAAATTGGTAAAATTGGTAATCGGATTGGTAAAATATACTAGATTGTATGATTAATTGCTAACTTAATTAGGTAATACTCCGTATATACTTGATTGTATGATTAATTGGTAAAATATTTAAGGGTTTATGATTTATGGGTCAAACTCAATTAGGATTTTTGTATTAAAATATGGGAAGCAGGATTGATTGGCATAAAAATTCCAACGCTAGTATGACTGCTCCAGGCATCGTCATCGGTGACCCCAATGTTCTCGACAAATGACCCAGCCTAACTAGCCGGCTCCAGGCATCGTCATCAGCTTTACTTATTACACAAATTCTTATTGAAGACAACATATATCCGTCACAAGGAAAAGACGGATCAAATAGTACCATTTTAGAGTAAAATGGGGCGGGTCTACTGCATGTGGGGTGAGTTGTTTATTATGTAGGTCTCTTTTTTTGTGCAGCTTATATCATTTTTTTATACACAAATTTTTCCCCACACACATCCTCACATTGGAAGTGTAAACAAATCCTTCCCCAACCCATCACCTTTTTGTGACGTTTAGAGACTTCATCATCAGTCTTCTTTTTCTTTCAACAATTCAATTCCCTCAAAATCTTCATCTACATCTTCATGTAAAAATTTTCAAAAATAATCATCACCATCATCATGATCTTATTACAAACTGGAAAAAAAGTCCGACTCTATGTTTCTCTTCATTCTCTCTAAAAACCCCCAATACTTTGTGTAGCTGAGAATGTTTTTTTTTTTCTTTCAACAATGCTTTTTGTAGATCTGAGATTGTTTCAATTAAAATTGCAAATACATTATACCAAAAAAAAAAAACATGGTTAAAGGAGGTAGCTAAGACGACAATAGAGGATGGGGTATTGCTTGATGGTAATGACGAAGATTTGTGACAATGTTGATTAGTAAAGGTTTGTATTCTTTATTATTTGAGATGTTGTTTTTGTTGATGATATTTAGGGTAATATATTTTGGGTGTTGTTGGGGTTGAAAATTTTAGATGAAACTTTTGAATTTGTAAGATTTTAGATGAAAATTTGGAGGATTGTTGGTCTTGTTGTTTTTGTT
>JAGPOY010001779.1:0-2500 GCA_018983105.1 Silene uniflora
CCAGAGACTTAGAATCAAGTACATATCAAGAGACCTCTTCGTCTACTTCCCTTCCAAAAAATACGGTGAGTTGTAGATTATAACAGTCGATAAGGGATTTCGAGTCTTTTTTTAATTAGAATATCAGGCGACACCCGGATTTGAACTGGGGAACAAGGATTTGCAGTCCTCCGCCTTACCACTCGGCCATGCCGCCAAAACGATACAAAATAGAATAGACGAAACCAGTCCTTTTTGGGGATTGATTACTGAACTTCTTTTTTTATTTATTGTACTTGCATTTTGAATCCCTTTTCTTTGCTAGCCCTTCCACTACTTATTAAAACGAAAATCTGTCTTTTTTTTGTTTTGATTCGCTCCATACCAAAAAATATGAACTTTCAGTCAAAAAAGTGAAAATTCATGATAAACATGAGAAATTGGAACCATTAACTATTGACTTGATTGCGAGTTCATGAACGATTCTTCGATTTTGATTTCAAATTTTGTTTACCTAATGACATAAGAAAATCCAAATGATAACTAATCAGTATTGCGTCTTTTCAAAAAGAAAACCGAAAAATCTTTATTTCCATTTTTCTTTTTCTCAATTTCAATTATAACAACAACTATGAGTATATGTAAACCCCGGAACCATAACAAAAATTACACAGACAATCAAGTATCTTATATATGATATTATGATATATGGATATCTGCACGTGTTTAAATTGACTATTTAATATAATAAACATAACCCGCTTTACAATACAATCCTATTTTAGGAATTCTACAAAATGGTATTAAATTGAAAATTAAATAGGTAAAAATATCTCTTTTCTCCGAAAATCCTTTTTGTAACAATACAATAGAAAGAGAAAGGTCAAAAAAGGTTGGTTAAATACTTTATTGTTTCTGATTATTCTATCTTTATCTCGGTGAAGAGATCAAATCCTGTATCTGTTTTGTTTTTGATATCCAATCGGATTGGAATATGTAATATCATAATAATGGTCGAAATTGAACGGATATTCTATACTAAACTAAATTTTATAAATCAAATATCTAATTAAGTAGCAGAATTCTTTTTATATGAATGTTTTATCAATTTATTTCCTTTTGTATCTGTTGCATTTTAAAATTTGAGTAGAAACTTTTATTTATTCCCCTCTTCATACGTATTTCATACATTCCATATATGCTCATATATGAATATATGGAGTTTTTGTGTCAAATTTTATGTGATTTAGTAAACAGAATATAAATTCCATCAGAGCTAGATCGATCTATATGATTCAATGAAGAATGAGCCAAAAATGGGATTTTTCAATAAATGAGGAATTGAGTGCAAATGCTACGGGATGGAAATGAGGGAATGTCTACAATCCCTGGGTTTAATCAGATACAATTTGAAGGATTTTGGAGGTTCATTGATCAGGGCTTAACGGAAGAACTGTATAAGTTTCCAAAAATTGAAGATACAGACCAAGAAATTGAATTTCAATTATTTGTGGAAACATATCAATTGGCCGAACCCTTGATAAAAGAAAAGGATGCTGTATACGAATCACTTACATATTCTTCTGAATTATATGTGTCCGCGGGATTAATTTGGAAAACCAGTAGGGAGATGCAAGAACAAACAATTTTGATTGGAAATATTCCTTTAATGAATTCCCTGGGAACTTTTATAGTAAATGGAATATACAGAATTGTGATCAATCAAATATTGCAAAGCCCGGGTATTTATTACCGATCCGAATTGGACCATAACGGAATTTCGGTTTATACCGGCACCATAATATCAGATTGGGGAGGAAGATCAGAATTAGAGATTGATAGAAAAGCAAGGATATGGGCTCGGGTGAGTAGGAAACAGAAAATATCTATTTTAGTTCTATCATCAGCTATGGGTTCGAATCTAAGAGAAATTTTGGATAATGTTTGTTACCCAGAAATTTTCTTGTCTTTCCTGAATGATAAGGAGAAAACAAAAATTGGGTCAAAAGAAAATGCCATTTTGGAGTTTTATCAACAATTTGCTTGTGTGGGTGGGGACCCGGTATTTTCGGAATCCTTATGTAAAGACTTACAAAAAAAATTCTTTCAACAAAAATGCGAATTAGGAAGGATTGGTCGACGAAATATGAACCGGCGGCTGAACCTCAATATACCCCAAAACAATACGTTTTTGTTACCGCGAGATATATTGGCAGCTGCGGATCATTTGATTGGAATGAAATTTGGAATGGGTACACTTGATGATATGAATCATTTGAAAAATAAACGTATTCGTTCTGTAGCAGATCTCTTACAAGATCAATTCGGATTGGCTCTAGTTCGTTTAGAAAACGTGGTTCGAGGAACTATAGGTGGAGCAATTCGACATAAATTAATACCGACTCCTCAGAATTTGGTAACTTCAACTCCATTAACAACCACTTTTGAATCTTTTTTTGGATTACACCCATTATCTCAAGTTTTGGATCGAACTAATCCATTGACACAAATCGTTCATGGG
>JAGPOY010001779.1:10000-16301 GCA_018983105.1 Silene uniflora
TTCTGACACAAGTATTCAATTAGTACGTACCTGTTTAGTATTGAATTGGAATCAAGATCAAAAAAGTTCTTCTATGGAAGAGGCCCGCGCTTCCTTTGTTGAAGTAAGAACAAATGGTATGATTCGAGATTTCCTAAGGATCGATTTAGTGAAATCCGCTATTTCATATATCGGGAAAAGAAATGATCCATCATTAGAAAAAAATGAGGGATCAGATCATACCAATATGAATCCATTTTATTCCATTTATTCAAAGACAAAACCTCAAGAATCGTTTAACAAAAATCAAGGAACTGTTCGTACGTTGTTGGGTATAAACAAAGAATGTCCATTTTTTATAATTTTGTCATCATCCAATTGTTTTCGAATAGGTCCATTTATATCCAAGGGTGTAAAATATCACAAAGAATCAATTAAAAAAGATCCCCTAAGTCCAATTAGGAATTCATTGGGTCCTTTAGGAACAGCCCTTCAAATTGCGAATTTTTTTTCATTTTACCATTTAATAACTCATAATCAGATCTTGGTAACTAATTATTTGCAACTTGACAATTTAAAACAAACCTTTCAACTACTTAAATTTCAATATTATTTAATGGATGAAAATGGACGAATTTATAATCCCGATCCATGCAGTAACATCATTTTGAATCCATTCAAATTGAATTGGTATTTTCTTCATTATAATTTTTGTGAAGAGACATCCACAAAAATTTATCTTGGACAATTTGTTTGTGAAAATGTATGTATAACCAAAAACGGACCGCACTTAAAATCGGGTCAAGTTCTAATTGTTCAATCTGACTACGTAGTAATAAGATCAGCTAAGCCCTATTTGGCTACTCCAGGAGCAACAGTTCATGGCCATTATGGGGAAATCATTTATGAAGGGGATACATTAGTTACATTTATATATGAAAAATCGCGGTCTGGTGACATAACGCAAGGTCTTCCAAAAGTGGAACAAGTCTTAGAAGTTCGTTCGATTAATTCAATATCGATGAATCTAAAAAAGAGGATTGATGGTTGGAACGAACGTATAACAAGAATTCTTGGAATTCCTTGGGGATTCTTCATTGGGGCTGAGCTAACTATAGCGCAAAGCCGTATCTCTTTGGTTAACAAGATCCAAAAGGTTTATCGATCCCAGGGGGTGCAGATCCATAATAGGCATATAGAAATTATTGTACGTCAAATAACATCAAAAGTCTTGGTTTCAGAAGATGGAATGTCTAATGTTTTTTTGCCCGGAGAACTAATTGGCTTGTTTCGGGCGGAACGGACGGGACGGGCTTTGGAAGAAGCGATATGTTACCGAGCTACCTTATTGGGAATAACGAGAGCATCTTTGAATACTCAAAGTTTTATATCCGAAGCGAGTTTTCAAGAAACTGCTCGAGTTTTAGCAAAAGCGGCTCTACGGGGCCGTATCGATTGGTTAAAAGGACTAAAAGAAAACGTTGTTCTGGGGGGGATGATACCCGTTGGTACCGGATTCAAAGGATTCGTACACCATTCAAGTCAACATAAGGGCATTCCCTTGAAAACAAAAAAAAAGAATCTATTCGAGGGAGAAATGGGAGATATTTTGTTTTACCACAGAGAATTATTTGATTCTTTTCTTTCAAAGAATTTCTGTGATAGATCAAAACAACAATGATTTATGGGGTTTAATAGAAGAGATTCATCTTTTTTATCTTTTATGTATTTGTTATGGTTATTTATAATTTAATTTAGTAATAAAATAAAGTAAAAAAATAACGAATAGAAAAGAATTAATGATTTGGGTTGTATAGCAACGGCCAATTCGCGGTATAAAAGAAGGTTCCGTTGGAACAATTATTTATTTCAGAATATCTCATCTTTTTATTAAAAAAGAGAAAGTGTGGGGAGAAATGACAAGACGATATTGGAACATCAATTTGGAAGAGATGATGGAAGCGGGAGTTCATTTTGGTCACGGTACTCGGAAATGGAATCCTAGAATGTCGCCTTATATCTCTGCAAAATGTAAAGGTATTCATATTATCAATCTTACTAGAACTGCTCGTTTTTTATCAGAGGCTTGTGATTTAGTTTTTGATGCATCAAGTAGAGGAAAACAATTTTTAATTGTTGGGACAAAAAATAAAGCAGCTGATTCAGTAGCACGGGCTGCAATAAGGGCTCGCTGTCATTATGTTAATAAAAAGTGGCTTGGAGGTATGTTAACGAATTGGTCCACGACAGAAACGAGACTTCATAAATTCAGGGACTTGAGAATGGAACAAAAGGCAGGGAGACTCGCTCGTCTCCCAAAGAGAGATGCAGCCGTGTTGAAGAGACAATTATCTCACTTGCAAACATATCTGGGTGGGATCAAATATATGACAGGGTTACCAGATATTGTAATCATCGTTGATCAACAAGAAGAATATACGGCCCTTCGAGAATGTATTACTTTAGGGATTCCAACGATTTGTTTAATCGATACAAATTGTGACCCGGATCTCGCAGATATTTCGATTCCGGCAAACGATGACGCTATAGCTTCAATTCGATTAATTCTTACCAAATTAGTATTTGCAATTTGTGAAGGCCGCTCTAGCTATATAAGAAATCCTTGATTCATAATAAAATAAAAAACAGACTTCCTAAACTCTATATCGGTTACTAGATCCTGAATCTCAAAAACTAGTTTAAAATAACTGGGGATATTATGTAATCAATGGGTATCCTAAATATAAAATTCTATTTACTATATTAATAGTAAATAGAATTTTAAAGTAGACAAGTCGAGAAAAAGATGGTTGAATCAAAATAATTTTTTTTTAAGTTATATTTATGTCAGAGGACAATATGAATGTTCTATCATATTCAATCAACGCACTAAAGGGGTTATATGATATATCTGGTGTGGAAGTAGGCCAACATTTCTATTGGCAAATAGGGGGTTTCCAAATCCACGGCCAGGTACTTATAACTTCTTGGGTTGTAATTGCTATCTTATTAGGTTCAGCGGCTATAGCTGTTCGCAGTCCACAAACCATTCCGACTGGCGGTCAAAATTTTTTTGAATATGTTCTTGAATTCATTCGAGATGTGAGCAAAACTCAAATTGGAGAAGAATATCGCCCTTGGGTTCCCTTTATTGGGACTATGTTTCTATTTATTTTTGTTTCTAATTGGTCAGGGGCTCTTTTACCTTGGAAAATCATACAGTTACCTCACGGGGAGTTAGCCGCACCCACGAATGATATAAATACTACTGTTGCTTTAGCTTTACTCACGTCAGTAGCCTATTTCTATGCGGGTCTTACAAAAAAAGGATTAGGTTATTTTGGTAAATACATTCAACCAACTCCAATTCTTTTACCGATTAACATCTTAGAAGATTTTACAAAACCTCTATCACTTAGTTTTCGACTTTTCGGAAATATATTAGCGGATGAATTAGTAGTTGTGGTTCTTGTTTCTTTAGTACCTTTAGTGGTTCCTATACCTGTCATGTTTCTTGGATTATTTACAAGTGGTATTCAGGCTCTTATTTTTGCAACTTTAGCCGCAGCTTATATAGGCGAATCCATGGAGGGTCATCATTGATTAGTCTCTTAGGAAGAGCCTATCTTTTAGTTTAGATTCAGGTAATATCTGTGTATGTGTGGCTCAAGATACTCTATCTTGATAATTTAGAGCATATAAATAGACAAATACATACAGTTTAAGGGTAATAGAAAAAAACGATATTCGAGAGGGGGGGCCAGGTATGTGGATAATGACTATAAGTTAATTCTTTCAGATTAGATGTTTCAAAGAATAATTCAAAAATCCGATTGAATTAAAAATATAATAGACGGTTTACGTTATGTAAGAAACATATGTATATTTTATATTAGATATTGACAAGTTATATATGAACTCAAATTTAGTAATATTTAATTTGTCCTACTTGAATTTCGATAGAGATACCAACCGAAGTCCTTCCGTTTCGTTTATGACTGCGAATTGAATGAAGAAAATAAAGAAAAAGATCAAAGAATGATTAATGATTAGAAAAAGGAAATGGAAAAGCTTAAGTTGTATTGATTCAGAACGACTCAACAAATAGGAACTAAAAAAGATGAAATTTTTCTAATGATCTAATAATAGTATTATTTCCATTTTCAATTTGTCGTTTTTAGTTATTTCGACTGGATGAATCTTAGCAATGGAATAATTAAGTCATAATGCATTGGTTGATTGTATCATTAACCATTTCTTTTTTTTTGTGTGAGGAACTTATCATGAATCCACTGATTTCTGCCGCTTCCGTTATTGCTGCTGGATTGGCTGTAGGGCTTGCTTCTATTGGACCTGGAGTTGGTCAAGGTACTGCTGCGGGACAAGCTGTAGAAGGTATTGCGAGACAGCCCGAAGCAGAGGGAAAAATACGAGGTACTTTATTACTTAGTTTAGCTTTTATGGAAGCTTTAACAATTTATGGATTGGTTGTAGCATTAGCGCTTTTATTTGCAAATCCTTTTGTTTAATCCAAGAAAAAGAAAAGAAATATGAGAAATACATATATCTTTTCTATTCTTGGACTTGCAGGTTGCTTTTTCTCATTATAGTAAAATATCGCTCCTACACAATTACTTAATTTGTTGAAAAAATAATCCACGGGAAGGACTTATTTGAGGATGAAGAATTCGTGTTACCCACTCGCTTTCTTCCTTCCTTCCCCTTCTTAATTCGAAGGAGAAGTGTTGCAACAAGGGAGGGTATTTCGCAATTCACATGAAACCTAGTACCTAATTAGTAATTCGATTCCAATAAGTTAAGTATTATTCTTATTGGGAATTTTTTAATCTCAATTAAAAAAAAAAAAAGAAAATTCATTTCGAAACTTTTTTTTCTATTTAGAAAGAGCAAAGAAGTGAAATAATACAACGATTTTTGGAGTTTATCTATAAGAGGAGATCATATGAAAAATGTAACCGATTCTTTCGTTTTCTTGGGTCACTGGCCATCCGCCGGGAGTTTCGGGTTTAATACCGATATTTTAGCAACAAATCTAATAAATCTCAGTGTAGTGCTTGGTGTATTGATCTTTTTTGGAAAGGGAGTGTGTGCGGGTTGTTTATTTCAAGAATAGGTTGGATTCAATCAACTGTACCTCTTTTTTCTTTATAATTAGGGCGAAAGGTGCATGATTTCACGAATGACTTCTGAATCAATAATAAATAAAGAAATCATATGTAAGAACCATAGCATTTCGTGATTTGTTGGTAAATATACTTTGATTCTCTATCAACCAATAATGTAGGATCATTAACATGGTTAAAACTTAAATTGTTTGAAGTCCAGGCACAGCAGGGTATTCTTTCTACCACTAGGGTAATCCTTAATACCGAGACGTTTTTAAAATTAAATAAAAAAATAGTTCTAAATTTTTCGATATATAGCACTCATGTCGATAAAATGATTTGAATCCTTTATTTATTGTTATTGGAAAATTTTTATCCTTTCTTTTTTTTTATTAATAATAAAAATATTAAGTAAATAAATGCCAAAGGCTGAGTCGATGACCTACGTATAAAGTAAGCAAAATTTTTGGATTTGAAGAAAAAAAAACAACTTTGCTGACAATTACTTATATATTTCTATTTTTTTTGTTTGGGTCAGAAGAGTCCTCCGAATACTCGAGTCTTGATTAATGATCCGTTTTCATTTTTTGTCGAATATAAACAGAGAAGAGAGGATAGGTTCATTACATTCAAATAAAGGATATGGAAATTTTCCATAAATAATTGAAGTAATTGAGCGTGAGAGCCAAATGAATTGAAAGATTCAAGTTTGGTTCGGGAAGGGATCATGAACATTTTGAAATGAATGGAAAGATAATCTACTTTCATTAAATGATTTATTAGATAATCGAAAACAAAGGATCTTGAATACTATTCGAAATTCAGAAGAACTACGCGGAAAGGCCATTGAACAGCTGGAAAAAGCCCGGGCTCGCTTAAAGAAAGTTGAAATGGACGCGGATCAGTTTCGAGTGAATGGATATTCTGAAATAGAACGAGAAAAAATGAATTTGATTAATTCAACTTCTAAAACTTTAGAACAATTAGAAAATTACAAAAACGAAACAATTCTTTTTGAACAACAAAAAGCGATTAATCAAGTCCGACAACGGGTTTTCCAACAAGCCTTACAAGGAGCTCTAGGAACTCTGAATAGTTGTTTGAACAACGAATTACATTTACGGACCATCAATGCTAATATTGGCATGTTTGGTGCGATGAACGAAATAACTGATTAGTCCTTCTATTCATAGGTA
>JAGPOY010001780.1:4636-20937 GCA_018983105.1 Silene uniflora
GTTAGAACAATAGTTTTCGCACTTCATGTGTACAGCGTGCTGTGTTGCATGTATGTCCAAGGCAGCATGGTGTGTAAATCATCCTACTGTAGGCCGGTAGCTGCTGTAGCAGTTTCCTTGATGCCTTTAAATATTTTTGATGCTTTTTGTGTGAATTGCTTGAATGGTACTATAAGTTGAATTTTCTCATGTGCAGCGCTTGCTGATACTGATACTGCAGCTATGTTGGGATTGATTCTAAATCTCGTTGACGACCCTTTGTTATCGGCATTCCTGTCTCTATGTGGCAGTTATTTAGGGGAGAAGCATCCTTTCTGCATGAATAGATCTATTGAAGTATTGAGGCAGCAGCTGTCCTTTCTGATGCCAAGTGTTTCGATGCAGTTTATGGATTAAGAGTGTATTACAAATCTCATTTGATATGAAAATCTAGAATTAGTCAAGACGAACATGGATATTTGCAGTCTCGCAACAATCTTTATGTGAAATGGATGGTATGATTCGTTCTTTTATTTTTCCGCAATTTGACCATTAATGATTAAGTAGCAAGTTCATTTCTCCGTCTATCGCTGCTGTATGCCCGTATGTTGTTTTTCTCTGTGAAAGGTTCATCCTGTTGTCTGATTTAACTGATTTGCCCTGCTTATATTATCTATATTGGTTGTAGCTCATGAGCAAGTTACGAAAACTATCTAAAAACATTAGAAACATCTACGTTTTCAGCAAGCTAGTTAGGTAGTTCTTGATGTTTCCTATCCTTTATCAGTCTATTGTGCGTCTTGAAAAAAATCGATATTTATCTTTGTTACTCTATTCATGCCTTGTGTACATTAAACATTCATGGAAGTTCTTTAGTATCTGGGCTATATGGGCAATAGCACATAAGACCTACGCCAACTTGGTAATTGCTGAACATTCTGGTTATGAACAACATGAATTACGTCTGCATATCTTTGTGCGTGTAAGTTTGGATGGGCTACTTATTTCTGAAAATTTAGGATAAAGTTTCTAGACCAAATAGTGTGTGGCCGTCTTAGATAGACCCAAACCACAAATGATGCTATGTTAAGCCTACTCAAGCAACTTTGTCAAGGCACATGCTTGTCAGAGATTGCCCTTTTCTAAGCCTTGTTTCTAGAAATATATAACCTACACGAGTAAGTCAATAACTTATGATGGGTAAGCGACATCATAAACGGATTTGGTAATTACCGTATTGACCTCAAGCAGTTGTAGTAGTAGTCAACTAGTCATGAGCTGTATCATGTAATCCAAACTGGGTAAAACAGTTCTTAGGAGTCAGAGCAACATAGCTTTGTAGAGGGTACTAGAGGTTTCAGCTACTGGTGTCAAGTGGTATAAGCCATAAGGAAGGAGACAGTGAGTGCAGCAAGTAGTTTTGCTTCTTTACATAGTCATAAAATGTAGCAGACCTGTAAACATTTGTACTTTTATAGTACTACCTCTCCCAAATTTATTGTCACCATTTTGATCTCAGCGTCAACCATTGTTAAATGTTTGTACAATTTCCGTAAACATATTAATATTATGGCTTAGAAGTATTTTCTAGGGTTCTTGAAGGAATCATATGATGTGTGTTCTTGATGCTTTAAATGAAGTTGGGAAGGTGGGTATTATAATAGGAAAATAAAAGATTAGGCTAAGAAGTCAGGATCAACAAGGTTTGTTGGCTAATGGAAGGAGAACGACAACGATTGTCGGCCAGAATTAAGCGTCGGTTGGAAATCAAGACCAACAAGATGTGTGGGCTTGATAAGGTCGACAAACAAAGGTTGTGGGTTGATAAGGCAAGCCGATGAAATGCATTGTCTCGATAGCAAAGACATGTGACACAATATGTCATCAAAAAAAGTTTATCCGACATTAACGTTTTCCTAGCTTTGAAAGGTCAATTTTAAATGGTCATACCTTTTGATCCAAAAATTCTTCTTGAAGTACGTATAATACCGCTGGAAAGCATATGAAGTCTATTTTCTATTGAAATTGGTTTCACCAAAAAAGATTGAGTTTAAAGGAATTTGGCCGAAGAATGGAGTCGTGTTTGTTTGAGCGTGACTTTGATAAACGGATGAGTTTTCCTTGGTTATTATTTGTTTTTTAGCGTATGATTTGTCTTTGAAAGCTATTTCAAAGGTGTTTTCAATGTCATAAATTTTAGAGTGTTTAATGGAGTTTAGGACCACAAAATGAGCTATTGAAGTGATGGCAAGCTTACTGATGATTTTGTACCATTTTGAATAGTTTTCTTTGCAATTAAGCATGAAGAGCCAACATAGACAATCCATATTAGTTTTTGGGTTGGGAGCCTCAACGAGCCTATGGTCCCAAGTTCAAATTACTCAACACAAATGACTTAGTCTATGCATTATTCAGTCTTTCTCAGATGACTTCCGCGTAAGGGGTGTGTTAGGATAAGGATATCAAACTATCGATTGTTATTAATCATCAACTTAAGCTGCTTGGTTTAAATGGTTTTCTCATATCTACAGAGATACCGTGTATAATATGTGATGTTTGAATTTTTGGTCGAAATGGTTTTCACACACATTTATATATAGATACATTGATACAATGTAAATTCGTGATATTTGAAATTTCAATCAACTATTTTCATTTTTCATGTTATCTTTTTTAAAAGTGTCTTTTGATAATCATTCTGTCCTAAGTCCTGATTATAAAGAAGGGTTGCTGTAGGTTTGTAGTACGATGCGTAAAATCCTCTCACTTTGTGGACGAGAATTCGAATTTCTTATGGGCATATTCCTGTCTCTACGTGGCAGTTATTTGGGGGAGAAGCATCCTTTCTGCATGAATAGATCTATTGAGGCAGCATCTGTCCTTTCTGATGCCCAGTGTTTCGATGCAGCTTACGGATTAAGAGTGCATTACAAATCTCATTTGATTTGAAAATCTAGAATTAGTCAAGACGAACATGGATATTTGCAGTCTCGCAACAACCTTTATGTGAAGTGGATGGTATGATTCGTTCTTTTATTTTTCCGCAATTTGACCATTGATGATTAAGTAGCAAGTTCATTTCTCTGTCTATCGCTGCTGTATGCCTGTATGTTGTTTTTCTCTGTGAAAGGTGCATCCTGTGTGTCTTGATTTAACTGATTTGCCCTGCTTATATTATCTAAATTTGTCTGTAGCTTATGAGTAAGTTACGAAAACTATCTGAAAACATTAGAAACATCTACGTTTTCAGCAAGCTAGTTAGGTAGCTCTTGATGTTTCCTATCCTCCATCCGTCTTCAAAAAAATCGATATTTATCTTGTTACTCTATTCATGCCTTGTGTACAATAAACATTCATGGAAGCTCTTTAGTATCTTGGCTATATGGGCAATAACACACAAGACCTACGTTAACTTGGTAAATGCTGAACATCCTGGTTATGAACATGAATTACGTCTGCATATCTTTGTGCGTGTAAAGTTTGGATGGGCTACTTATTTCTGAAAATTTGGGATAAAGTTTCCGGACCAAATAGTGTGTGGCCGTGTTAGATAGACCCAAACCGCAGATGATGCTACGTTATGCCTACTCAAGCAACTTTGTCAAAGGCACATGCTTGTCAGAGATCGCCCTTTTCTAAGCCATGTTTCTAGACATATATAACCTACACGAACAAGTGAATAACTCGAAATGGGTAAGCGACATCATAAATGGATTTGGTAATTACCGTATTGACCTCAAACAGTTGTAGCAGTAGTCAACTAGTCATGAGCTGTATCATGTAATCCAAACTGGGTAAAACAGTTCGTAGGAGTCAGAGCAACATAGCTTTGTAGAAGGTACTAGAGGTTTCAACAACTGGTGTCAAGTGGAATAAGAAGAGAGTGACAGAGTGCAGGAAGTAGTCTTGCTTCCTTACATAGTCACAAAATGTAGCAGATCTGTAAACATTTGTTACATTTCTACCTTTATAGTACTACCTCTCCCAAATTTATTGTCCCCATTTTGATTTCAGCGTCAACCAATGTTAAATGTTTGTACAATTTCCTAAACATATTAATATTATGGCTTAGAGGTATTTTCTAGGATTCTTGACGGATTCATATGATGTGTCTTCTTGATGCTTAAAATGAAGTTGGGAAGGTGGGTATTATAATAGGAAAATAAGAGATTAGGCTAAGAAGTGGAGATCAACAAGGTTTGTTGGCTAATGGAAGGAGAACGACAACGATTGTCTGCCAGAATTAAGCATCGGTTGGAAATCAAGACCTACAAGATGTGTGGGCTTGATAAGGTCGACAAACAAAGGTTGTGGGTTGATAAGGCAAGCCGAAATTTGTTGTCTCGATAACAATGACGTGTGACACAATAATGTCATAAAAAAAATTTAGCGGACATTAACGTTTACCTAGCTTTGAAAGGTCAATTTTAAATGGTCATACCTTTTGTTCCAAAAATTCTTCCTGAAGTACGTATAATACCGCTGGAAAGCATATGATGTCTATTTTCTAATGAAATTGGCTTCATCAAAAAAGTATCGAGTTTAAAGGAATTTGGCCGAAGAATGGAGTTGTGTTTGTTTGAGCGTGACTTTGATAAACTGATGAGTTTTCCTTGGTCGTTATTTGTTTTTTAGCGTATGATTTGTCTTTGAAAGCTTTTTCAATGGTGTTTTCAATGTCATAAATTTTAGAGTGTTTAATGGAGTTTAGGACCACAAAATGAGCTATTGAATTGATGGCAAGCGTGAAGAGCCAACATAGACAATCCATATTAGTTTTTTTGGTATGGTCCTAACTCCTAAGTTCAAATTACTCAACACAAGTGACTTAGGCTATGCATTATTCAGTCTTTCTCAGATGACTTCCGCGTAAGGGGGGTGTGTTAGGATAAGGATATCAAACTACTGATTGATTATTAATCAACTTAAACTGCTTGGTTTAAATCATTTTGGGATTAAAGCTCTGGTATTATCCGTTTGTTTGTTTACCTTTACCTTTATTGATAGATTCATGCCTAAATTATCGGTGATGATTCATGTTAGCTAACCCCAAACTATTGTGAGACTAAGACTTTGCTTTTGTTGTATTTCTCAAAAATTGCAGCAGTTCTATTTTCTGTGAAAAGTTGTCATTATTTGGTCACTAATGTCAATTAAGTACACAGCATAATATAAGTGAAATAGAGTACCCTGTATTTAGTTAAGATTCTTTCACAAGTTTTTCTGCAAATAGACAATACAGCCTGTAGGTTAGGAAAGTCTCTACTTCAATCACAAGATTGTCAATATTATGATGGAGAGGAGTGCCTATGATCACAAATTAAATTGTATGATGTTGCTATTTTGTACACCTATTGTCGTTCCAAATCCTGTAATGTGCTATTTTACACCTTTGATTATGAGAGTATTGCGGCAGTCACATCCATGTTGGCTATTTTGAAGTCTCTGAAATGTTCAGGCCATTTAATCACTAGGAGTTTACTCATATTTTCATAACAGCTCCACGATTTGTATACTTTGTCCCAAATCCTGTAATGTGTTATTTTACACCTTTGATTATGAGAGTATTGCGGCAGTCACATCCATATTGGTTATTTTGAAGTCTCTGGAATGTTCAGGCCATTTAATCACTAGGAGTTTACTCATCATATTTTCATAACAGCTCCACGATTTGTATACTTTTAAAGAGTAAAGTTACTGGTCGATTAATGCCCATTTTCCTTTCTCCGCCCTTGCATTTAGCATCACCATACCTTGTTGTAACTCAACAGTGGTTGTATGGACGAAGGGAGGTATTGATATTTGATTGGTGTTTTGCCTCCACACCTTTTGTGCACAGTGAACCTCCACTTTGCAGATTTCTCTGTACTGAAGTTCTGTTTTTTTGTCCTTCTCAATTTTTCCATCTAACATCCCCTGCTGGTCAAGGGTTGGTTTTGTAATTTAAATCAAACGTTGATGTTAGTATACCGTTGGTCCACTAGTACGAGTTATGATAACTGGTAAAATTGGGAGCACACAAGAGACAGAATTGTCATTATGTATGAAGATGTCCATCAAACATAATTCAGACAAGACAGCAGCTCGTGCATGATATTCTTTTCAATTTTAACCATTATTTACTGTGTGCTTTTGTTTCCAGATGAATCATTCTGAAATAATTTACTTTGATTCCATATTTTGTACAATAAAAGTTTTACTAACCAATATTTGATCAATACAGCCGATATTCAGCTGATGGATAATTATGAGATGTACCTTGACTCTGTGTTATGATATGCTACCACTCTTTGCCATTGATACCGCTATTATTCCCCCCCCCCTACACGTATGTGCTCTGCGTGCTCTACTTGTCTTGGCTTAGTCGTAAAGAAGAAGATATTTTGGACATTTGGTCATAATGTTTAAATCCCATCCCCGCTCTTGTTTATAGTCATCATCAAATTGTTGCTAATTTTGAAGGGAAGTCGTTTTACCTTTTTATCGTTCTTTCAGGAGGGGGGAGTATTTAACGTTGAAGAGTTTGATAATGTAATTGTTGGAGCCACCGCTGAAGTTTAGCTTGTAATATCTACCATTGAAGTATGAAACCTAATACTTTTAAAACATGTAGCAAAATTAACCATACTAATTACAGGAATAATTTCACGGTGAACACTCAATGGATGCATCTCTCATTAGTCATGATTAAATAATACTTTCTGAACCTTGCAATTGAAGTATTACCCAAAGGTTGATTTTTAAGCAATAGATTCGTCGTCTCTGAAGGAAACATACCAACTATGACGCATGAATGAATATCTACTCTAATGTAATAATCTTCTCATTAGTAATATGATACTATCAACCCTAACTGCTAGTGCCTAGAGCAGCTAATGCTTCTGTCATATACCTTATTTTAAGTTTGGCGGCCTACTTGTCAACGGTTGAGTAGCTAGCTCTTCCCGTTAATGATAGAACAAAGCAACACCTTGCTAATCTAAAAGCTCAAAAGGCCGAAATTTTCGGAAAACTAATAACACACTGCCACTAACATTAATCTTTAATCATTTTTCTTGCCACTGTCTGTTATAGTTTAAGCACCATTTTGAAGAATATGATTTGTTTAATTAAGTATGTTGATAACTTGATACACTTGATATAATTATGATGTTGCATTTCTGCCTGCAGTTCTCAGTACGAACCCGAAACGTCCAGCATTAGGTGGGGACCGTGGTTCTATGGGACGTAGCCGAAAGCAAAAGCTAGTGCGTGAGCCAAAATAATCAAGTTCTTATGTCCCAGTTTGAAAAAGGTTTGCCTTTTATTCTCCTTTTTTCTTTCTTTGTATGCTTAAGCTGTTGTCTTACTTCAACCATCATATCATTTCCGCCTACATTACCTGTTTAAATATGGTAATACAAGCATGAATTGCATGGTATCTTACTTGTGAAATTTGGATTGATTGAAGTCTAAAAGCCATTTCTCATTTCCTCTTTTTTGACCCTCTGTCAATATTTGTAGGCCTTTGTTGGGTTGAGAGGACACCCAGTGCGGTGCCTCTCAATGATGTTTTTGTTGCTTTGGTCCCATTTAAGTGCTTCCCTTGACAGGGACCTTTATTACGAATTTGATGAAGCATGCATGCTGATTGCTGTGCTATTTGGCTTGCTTTAGTAACCTT
Organism: Silene uniflora; assembly: GCA_018983105.1. Classification (NCBI taxonomy): domain Eukaryota; kingdom Viridiplantae; phylum Streptophyta; class Magnoliopsida; order Caryophyllales; family Caryophyllaceae; genus Silene; species Silene uniflora. The sequence goes on from JAGPOY010001780.1 coordinate 12,279, forward strand.
GTTGATCCCTTGTTTGAGTGTATAGATTGACTTTAGCTGCATGACCCCTATTCTTATCTAGATTTGAGATTGCTTCTAGGTACCTTTTGTGGTTATACCAGTACATTATATAACTCACAGGACTTAGATCCGGGCGGGTACGTATGTAAATGTTGAATATGTCAGAAGTCGTAAGTGTATTATGACACTAATTTAAGACAATGTTTTCCAATAAGGATGTGCGTACAAGACATCTCACTAAAAAGATACGAAATATATAAAATGAAATAGAATGATTTTCAGGCAAGTATATTGTGATGTGCATAAGTATCTTTTCCTCTACTTAGCCCGTAAATGTATCTCTGTTAGGTGGAATGTCAAATTGGTGAAGTGCTCCTCTCATTTCAACAAGTTTTATACATTTTTCGAAATATATACCCAGTAAGACATTGGCGTAATGTTATTGTATATACCCATGTTCTTGAATAATTGAAGTACACTAGTTCACCTCCCTTTTCTCTCCTATGCTCCTAAGTCCTATCCCCTTCCTTTTCTCCACCCGTTTACTGTCTCACCACTCCATTCCTTCGTCACCCCACCCATTTAATTTGTGTCTATTTTATTTCATGATTCATTTACAATAAATTTTTTAATTAAGGATTTAAACTTATTGACATCATAGTCAAATTCACCTCTTTCCCAGGAAATTAACTTAAAATTTATGTATTTTTATAATTTTATTATGAATAGTTAATTGGAATATGAAGGTGGAGTTATGTTAATAAAGTACAAAGCGGATTTTTTGGCAGGTGGAAAACATAGTTTTTCTTACTTGAGTTTCGCTTTCATAGCTTAAACGGGAAATTGATGACATAAGAAATAGGAGCGGTGTTGCGGAAAAGTAGTTAGTCGAGAAGATAAGAAAGGTGGGAGGGGAAGATGAAATACTCCGTAGATGTTACTTCTATAGTTCTATTGGTATGCAATGCTCGATAAAAATCACATTAAAAAAATTTTGAAGCTCATTTTGAATTATTGTTGACAATTCATGTATAATTTATTTTTTCATTTAAGTTTTGACTTTTGAAGATTCTCCAAATCTTATACTGTAATATAATGGTCATTAATGCTTGAAAGTATGACCACAACATTTTAATTATAGGCACACAATTGGGTAATCAATCACTACATTTTCTGTAGTCATCCTCTATTCTAAAATCAAAAATATGTGTACAACATTCAGCCAAGGATCAAAAGAAAATAGAACTGTAGAGTTCATTGGTCAAGCCGCCATGGACACCATATAGTACTCCATTAAGATATGCTTGTTATCTCTAATGCTTGTGCTCTATGTAATTACACCTAGCTAACCATGATACAATGACTTTTATATCTAGTAAGTTCTAGAGTTCCTTCTTTTCCAATCATCGCATAGCATTGGATAGGATACAATACGATACGAGCATCTTTAGACATGTATAACAATTGCTCATGACACGCTAAGCATGATCAATGTTTATTAATTTGTTCATGTATGCACAAGGTTAATAGGGGGATTGAGTTTAGTATACTCCACGAGCCAATACGCGCAGGAGAGTAGAGAAAAGACAAATATATTTCATTTAAATATATTGATAAACTTGTTTGATTTTATACCACATATCTATTACATTTGATTAAAATATAACCCACATATATTCAACAAATGTATGGAAATGATTGAAATGGAGGAAATACAATTTTTTATTTTGAAGGTATTTTATGAGCGATTTATCATAAAATTTTCCATGATATTTGGCATAAAATATTCAATTTAAGTCTCCTTATTTTGTGCCATTAAGGCACAAGAAAAACCGTTTTATGAGATGGAGAGACTATTTTAGTTTCAATTAGTCTCTCTAAAGACGTTATACCCATCTCAAGTTAAAATTAGTCAAATAACATACTACTTGCATAGATGAGACAGTTTTTTACTGATATCTACGCATTCTGTTTTTGTCTTATCTATGCAGGTGGTAAGATATTTGACCCGGATTAAACAAGAATTTTGTGTTTTAGTTTTGTAGAAAAAGAATGCAAAAGAGATGGTTTGGTAGAAGATATAATAAATGAAGAGATGAAATGAGAGATTGTAAGGTGTGAATCCTGAGAGTATGGCATTGAGGCGTATAATAAAATGAAGGGCAATCTGTTGAGGTAGGTGGGGCGTGGGGTTGGAAAAGTGTGCGGCTGGACTGTGGAGGGGAATAGAACAGTAGATGAGTGCGTGCGTGCGCAATGAATTTGAGAGTTTGAAGAGCTGTCCTTATTTTTGGGGAGGAGGGAGACTTATCATCATCATTCTTAATTCTTATGGGGCTTCTTCAATTGTTTGTTGATGGCAGCCTGTGCGTGTGCGTGGAATGGGTTGCACCTTTCGTCTCTTTCTTTTCTTTTCTAACCTTCTCACTTAAGTGCTCTCTTTGTCCAACTTGGTCACACTAAAAACAATTTCTCAATTTAATAACACTACTACAAGTTTAAGAGAAGATTATACTCCACATATCCTTCAATGGTTGTTGCGGATGTGATGGCTTAAGTGATGTTCATTGTTCAGGATGGATTGAGTGGTATTTTGAGTGCGGATTTGGGGGAGAAACGTACGTGTAAAGGTTAACTGTTTCGTAAAATGAATTAAGGATAAAGATGAATTTCAGTACAACTTATAAGACGCATCAAAAGTTCGGGAAGAAAAGAGCATATAGTTTCGATATTTTAGATTTTCAAATAAAAGTTCGTTTTTACGGAAGAAAATGAGTAAATGCTCATTGTGTTGTTATTCTAATAGCTCTGTCTAAATAATTTAAATTAAGAATAGAAAGTTTTGTCAAGGTTGCTTTATTTAGAAATGACAGTAACATCGACTATTATTTGATTCTACTAATCTACTACACTCCCATAAAATAGTTACAAGACAAGTCTTGTTGAGTGTTTTAGTATTACGTTAAAACGGTTACATTAGACTAACTAGATTATGAATTAGTCTAACTGGAATTTAAGTTCACCAAGTTATCTTAAAATACATTAGAAGACGATAGTTAATTTTTATTTTGCAAGATACAAATGTAATAAAAACAACGCAAATAATTGACCATGACTGGGTGTTGTTAAACGTTACCATATATTCCTAAACATATTAATTGAATGAAAGCCGATTTCTTTCTCACGCTGCAGCTCTAGCTTTGTTTTAGGCTCTCTTATCAATGGTCTTGACTTGGTAGCCTGGTACCACTTTGACCATTTGATTATCTGTGTTTTTTATTGTGAAAGTGGGAAACTAGAGATTGTAATTTGTGATTGTATAAGCAGTAGAGTTGCTTTTATTGATATCCCAACCATTTAATTGTGTACTCTTTTTATTAATTTTATTTTTATACATTTGTTCAAAATGTGCCAGGAAGATTAAAATTTTGAACGGTATGAAAATAAAATGAACGAAGGGATTACAACTATAAGGGCTTTTATTACGCAGTAGGTCTTGCTTGCGACGGGTCAGATCTTGCGACGAGTATTTTGTGAGAGGAAATGGGTAGAGGGGACAAGGTGGGCACCTCCCATGTGCTTCTCCACTCACCCTTGATGGGTATTTTGTGAGAGAATATGGTATCCGTCATTCATTTGTGACGGATAGTCTCCGTCACAAATGAGAATTTGTGTTTATTACGAGTCGTGTTATAAACACATGCACTTCATGCGCCTCACGCGTGAACTAGTAGAATATGGAGTTATATCCATGCTTAACACTATTTCCACGGGCCTATTCAAGTTGGTTTATTTTCGTCACATTGGTTTATATTCCTCTGTGACGAAGGTGTTATATGTGTGTGTAAATTGTAATAACACGTCTTTAGATATCCGTAGGCGAGGCTAATGGGTTCTTTTTTGTCCACCCTAGATTTATGTTCTTCCAAAATATATAACCATGGTGGTAGCTTACGCTCACATGATAGGGGAAAATATTTTTTCATTTCGTGTTTTTCTTTATTATTTTAAGACCTTAATATACTTGGTTAACCTTAACAACCTACAATGTTTCATTATTTTGTAATTGCAAAAGTGTTCCCGAAAATCCTTTGTGACATGCTTAAATTCAATTACTCCGGGAAGAAAATCGAGCACGTAATTGATACAGTAATAATTTTTTTTAATAGCTTTTGGCCTTAAGAATAAGACATTTATTTACGGATCTGAAATAAATAAATTCGCGAAAGAGTATAAATTGGGTGTGGGGATGCGTCATCACAAGACTTTAAGTTTGCTTAGCACATTACACATAACACCCCATTGAGGCATTGACATATTCTCTAATAATTTGGATACAATAATTTACGTTCTTTGAAAAGGGAGATGGAACGTCTAATCAAATCGGGTTGTAAAGGAACGGATCTTATAAGATCCATCTTTAAAGTAAGACGGCATCCAAGTGTTTGTTGGGTAATAAATTCCTTATTTTGCTTCTAAATAGGTCTCCTTTGAGATGACAATATTCGTTTTAAGTTTAAAACGAGAAGTACATACCACTTATGTATAGTCCGTATAAGAGAGGCACGAGGAAAAGCAGTTGTATACGGAGTATTTAAGTGTTATGATATTTGATCCGTAGTACCGTCTTAAATGAGAATTAGAATTTGTGTTTTGCTTCCTTTCACCCAAGTCACTCTCATGCACTCATGCGGCATGGTTATAACACGTGGTCGTGATAAAACTTCCCATGCAAAAAACCAAGTTGGAGGAATATAAATCTTATGGAGCATAATTTTTTTAAAATAAGGTTGGTAATTTGGTACTCAATTATGGAATATTGTCTCATATATACTATCCGTATTACACTAGAATATAATAAGGGTGGTAGTTACGGTCTTACGGAGTACTAGTTAGGACACGGGTTGCCTCCAACACGGCTTAATTTTACGTTAGGATGGCTAATAGACTAGGCTTAATTATCGTTTTGGAAAAATTAAGGGTTCGGTATGGTTGTCTTTGACCTGATAGACTCGTATCTTATTGCTCACTAGATATAAACTTCGTTGTTTTTTTCAAAATTTTCAAGTATAATTTTAGTAAAATTTATGAAATAATTCCCTTATATTAAATTATGCAATTTTTTTTTGGTAGTATATAATTTTATCTTAAAATTTGGATATTTGACGACATTTAAGCCAAATTAACTTGGCTTCGTTGGCAACTCACAACAGCATAACTAGCCACCAGGCCGGTATGCAGGCGGTGTCGCTCCCAAAAAAAAAAAGTAGGCACGGTACAAAACAACACCGCCACCCTACAAATAAGGCCGAGCTGGACCATTTCTTTTTATTAGGCACAGTTAACCGCACGACATGGCCATTAACACCCTCACCTAGAGCTCAGCGAGAAACCATTAATACTCCCACTCAAAAAAAAAAAAAAAAAAAAAAACTACTGCTTACAACTCGCAATCATTGGTCTGCCACTATCCTTGGACCACCCGCACGAGTGGGTGACAATAATTAACAATTTCCATCTTTCTTTTAGCTTTTCCTGTTGTAGTAAAACCATTTTTAATTCCTATGATTGGCATGAAGCCCCAAGTGGTAAAAATTTCCCAAGTTACTGATGCTTTCTTCTCAAATTTTATTTGTATTTGTATTTTAGTTGTGATTTTAGTGCATCCACACACATCTAAGATTCATTATAAAAGTTTGGCTTTGAGTTTCCACCCAAGTTATATCATATAACCACGGTAATTTCAAGTAATAATGCCAGTTATTCTAATCACAATAGTTTCTACTTGTTGTTGATAACAATGGGTGTTATTACATTACTTTTTCCATCCCAATTATCTATTTACCTTAATAAATACGAGTAATATTTTTGATCGATTTACAATTTATGAGGTAAATAATCCACTTAACTGATAACTCCATTCATTATTAATTTATTTTAGCTTTAGTTATACTTGTTGACTAAAAGTCAAATTTAGCTTTAACATGAGTATTTTTAAATTAAAATCTCGCCAAAAAGAGAACACTGTATATTTATTTACTGAGTTGATTAAATACACAAACCACGTAATTCAACTTAATTTAAAAGTAATTTTAACTGTATACATTATATAAACTTATTGAAGTTCTAAGCTGATTTACATGAGTTGCATGAGGTCAATGTATATTTATTTAAATAATACTCCTCCGAACTTATAATCTTTTCGTTTTAATTTTTCACAGTCTAAAAAACAACTTTAAGAACTTTGATATATTCCGACTTACTCGACTAAGTACCCATATGTTCTGCTCCCTCCGATCCACACCAAAGGTAACACTTACCTAAAACGGACGATCAACACCAAAGGTAACATTCCTTATTTGGCCCACAATTTTACCAAGTTGTCCTTATACCCATTTGATATTTACACAAAATGTCATTATTACATATTCCACTTACCAACCCACAATTATATACCCACCTATTTTTTCCTCTCTTTACCCTTACTTTTTCACCTTCTCTTAAATACTCCATTTTTGCCTATGTTGTCTTTGGTCTGGCTCGGAGTGAGTACGTTTGTATAGAAGGGGCCAGGAGGTAATGCACAAATGTGACTGGGTCCAGTTCGGCCCTCGGCCACTCAGCAGGCCCGTTTGCGTTGTTTGTTTTATCTTTTTTCTTTAAATTCCTGTTGAAGCATGTGAAATGGTGGAGAGAGAAATAGGGAAGAAATAGAGGATTAAATGAGAGTGTTATTTCACGTGAAGGCCAACAAAGAAGGATATAGTTGGCCTTTGCTTTATTTTGCTTCTGTGGCGAAGCTGAGTGACTATGATTAATTGTGAAAAATTCTGTTCTTTGGGTATTATTATTGCTTTATTTATGCCAATAATTGTTCAATAATTTCTCCTAGCTGGAAAGCCCTTACTCAGGTTTTATGATTTCAGATTTAGTTGGATGAACGCAAAGTAAGCTTTGCATGTAGATCAGCCACTCTTTCAAATTATTCTCTTATCATTTTTTAAGTGAATTTTGGTGGACCTAAATCATATTATTATGGAATTCACAAATATAAATATGGTATCATCTCTCAAGTCATGTACTCCGTATAAGTTATACTTATGCCGGGATTACCTGCTATCACCATCTACTCCTCTTAGCCAATATGAGACATGAGCTTATACCCCAACCGTCCTCTCAATTCAAAGACCACATAATCTTAATTGTGAGGTCTCACCAAGGTCTGTCAGTGTCATATAGATAATCAATCCACTTCCTTAGGTTCCACCATACGCTAGACCAAGCTGAGCCATCGGCTATGGTATCACATGTTAGAAATGATGCCACTACTAACTCTAATTAGCATGATATTGTCCGTTTTTTACCCTACTTTGCTCGAATTTGCTTTTAATCTGTTTACCAATATATCTTTTCTAATGTTAGTGAACCTTGATAAAATAAGGGATAATTCACACGGTACCCCCGAGGTTTGGCTTAATTCACGTGGTACCCATGCGTTTAAGTTTGTGCACATGGTACCCCTCAACTTTAATTTTAGTGCACGATCTACCCTTTTTCACTAACGGTGTTAAATATTAACGGAAGCTTGTTGACCACATTTTGGGGGCAAAGTTAGTTAAATCCTAACTAACTTTTCAATATTCAACCATCTAAAAATCTTCAACTAACTATAACTAACTAAAACGAGTTTCACCAAATGCCCATGAAGTTTGAGATGTGTGCACCAAATACCCCTGAGATTTGTAAATTGTGCACCATATACCCCTGTCACCAGAAAGGACTTGTAACGGCTAGAAAAGTAGCTGTTGGGACTGATTGCCTTTAAAGAGACTTGATGTTCATTGAGAGCACAAATAAAACACTACTACAAACACATTCCTACATACTACAAATAATGCAATCATCATCTAATTTAAGATCTAATTTAAAAGGGGTGCAAATTGAAAAATAAATTGCTCTAAATGTAAGAAGAGATTCAATTTGCTATCAATTTAGGGCAATTTTTATTATCAATTTGCACCCCTTTCGTATTAGATTATGATTGCATTATTTGTAGTAGTGTTTTATTTGTACTTTCAATGAACATCAAGTCTCTTTAAAAGAAATCAGTCCCAACAGCTACTTTTCTAGCCGTTACAGGTGCTTTCTGGTGACAGGGGTATATGGTGCACAATTTACAAATCTCAGGGGTATTTGGTGCACACATCTCAAACTCTAGGGGCATTTGGTGAAACTCGTATTAATTAGTTATAGTTAGTTGCAAATTTTTAGTTGGTTGAATATTGAAATTAGGGCAGAGTATGGATCGGATATCCGATCCAAAACCAACTTCGGATCGGATATCCATATCCGAAACTCACAAATTTCATTATCCAATATCTGATCCGAAACCTTCGGATATCCGATTTTTAGTATCCGCAAATTTCGGATCGGATATCCAACTATCCGTTATTTGATTCGATTTCAAGACTATTACTTTTTTTGTATTTTTCTTTATCTTAGAAATCGATTTTCAATGTAGACTTTTTACAATAATTTAACACTAAATATTCCTTACTTTTACATCCCAATAAATTTCTTTTTGGACATTGGACTAGAACAAAATCTAGTGATAATAAATCATATGTAGTCATAAATCTAATAAATTATCGGATATCGG
>JAGPOY010001781.1:0-16300 GCA_018983105.1 Silene uniflora
TGCCTAAGGTGCCCTTTCGGGTTTTCACCTTAGCTTTTCTCACATCTCATTTTTTTTTGACTATTCACTTCAACCCGTTCTTAAAAATATGGTTTCCCTTCGATCCCTCTATCTCAATAACAACAATTTTAATGGGTCAATTCCGCTGTGGTTTAAAGCCATGAGGCACCTCGAAGTTCTTGATTTGGGTGGCAATGAAATTAATTATGTGGAGGGTGGGATAATGGGAATAATGGGAAATCCTTGCAGCTTCAAACACTTGAATTTGTCCGATAATGATATTTCCCAAGGAGATATACCAAGGTCTTTTACGACTTTATCTGGGTGTGGTGCTTTTGAGTTAGAATATCTTGACCTAGGTGGTAATAAGATGAATGGTAGTTTGCCGTTTTCGTTGGGACAACTCTCAAACTTGAATCACCTTGATCTTTCGAGCAATGAGTTCATAGGTCAAGTTCCTGCATATTTTGTAAATTTGTCAGCTTTGAAGTATTTGGATTTGTCAAACAATCAGTTGAGTGGATTGATTGATCCGTTTTCGTTGGGACAACTCACAAACTTGAATAACCTTTATCTTTCAAACAATGAGTTTAAAGGTCAAATTCCAGCATCTTTTGTGAACTTCTCGACTTTGAAATATTTGGATTTGTCACACAATCAGTTGAGTGGAGTGATTCCAGATTTTATACGACATTCAACTCTGATAGAGCACCTAGACATCTCATCGAACTCCCTCCAAGGTACCGTCTTCGGCATTGGTAACCTTTCAAAATTGTCGTATTTGGATATGAATTTCAACAATCTTAATCTCAATCTCGATTCAAGTCTCAACTGGCAACCTCCATTTCAACTTAGTGTTTTTAATGCTCATTCTTGTGTGATAAACACGGTGTTTCCTCAATGGTTAAGAAATCAAACTCGGCTTAAATCCTTGGACCTTTCCTATACTGCTGGCATCTCAGAAGAATTGCCCAGCTGGTTGTGGAACGCAAGCTCTCTTGAAGACTTGTATCTTTCTGGCAATGGACTTACAGGTTCAATTCTTTTCAAAATGCCGGGAGAATTGCCTAGCTGGTTGTGGAACGCAAGCTCGCTTGAAGACTTGTATCTTTCTAGCAATGGACTTACAGGTTCAATTCTTTTCAAAATGTCGGGAGAATTGCCCAGCTGGTTGTGGAACGCAAGCTCTCTTGAAGACTTGTATCTTTCTGGCAATGGACTTACAGGTTCAATTCTTTTCAAAATGTCGGTAGTACGTAAGGGTTTTTCAACTTTCCACACCAATATTTTGTACTCCCTTTGACCTTCGTCCCAATCATTTGTTTATCTTTGCTTATAATGATAACTAAATGAACGTGAAGGAGGGAGTAATACTCTCTTCATGAAAGGACAAAAGGTTGATAAAACTATAAAAGTAGTCGACATTTTGCCGATGTGGGACGATATCTAATCGACGCAGCCGACATTTGAGAGATACTTGTCCATAAGGACAATAAAGCTTATCTTCAACTATTTTCTCACAGTTATTTATCTTAGAGTTTTTTGTCAAATACAATCATTAATTTTTTTTTTTTTTTTCCAAACACCACCGTTAAAAATAGGTTTGTCAAACACAACCTTTAATATATTTTTTTTATCAAACACGACATTTTCGTCAAAGTTGGAACGCTTGTAATAGGCCGACTTTAGTCATGTTTAAGATAGCAAATAGGCTTATGTGGGGTCAACTGGTGCGTGAAGTAAGGTTGTGTTTGACAAACTTTTTTTTTTCTAAGGTGGTGTTTAACAAAAAAAACCCTCTTTATCTTATAGGATCCTTGCCGCAACATAAAGTTTGTGATGGGCTTTACTTCTGCTATAACTTGGGCTGGTTGAGCCTTCACGATAACTTGCTTACAGGGACGATACCTAAATGGCTGGGCAATATAGACATTGTTGTTGATTTGTCTTCCAATCTGCTAACCGGGGAAGTCTTTGATGGAAATAATGCTTCGTCACTTTTTAATATTGGAAACGATTTATACATGCTCGACCTCAGTGACAACTTGTTGTCGGGAGAGATACAATTTGGAAAGGTACCCTCAAATAGTGAATTGGAAATCCTCAGTCTACAAGGAAATCATTTTAATGGGCCTATTCACTCACAGCTTTGTGATTTTGGGTCGCTTTTAGTATTAGATCTCGCTCGAAATCATTTGACAGGACACATTCCTCATTGTTTTGGCTCCATGACATTTGGTGGTAATGTTGTTACTACATTTGGCGATCCCAGTCTACAAATTGAAGTGATTGTCAAGGGAATAGTTCAAATGTACACTGGAACAGTAGGGCTTGAGTCCATAATTGACCTCTCGAGCAATTATTTAATCGGCTCAATACCTGAGGAGCTCACAAATATATCCTCATTGTTTGCATTGAATTTGTCATATAATTATCTAACAGGACACATTCCTGAAAAGATAGGCAACCTGAAAGAGCTCGATTCTTTAGACCTCTCGAATAACCATCTTTCAGGGATTATACCACAGAGCTTGTCTTCCATAGAATGGCTAGGCAAGTTGAATTTGTCCAACAACAACCTACATGGCCCAATTCCGACAGGTAGCCAACTCCAAACTCTTGACGACCCATCTATCTATGCGAACAATACTGGTTTATGCGGGTTTCCCTTGTCGAACAATTGCACTGAACTTGACTCGCCACCAAGGCATGCTGCCAGAAAAGATAATGTTGACAAAGAAGATAAATATGATAAGATGTGGTTCATCCTAGCCGTAATGTCTGGTGTTGCTACCGGATTTTGGGGCGTGGTGGGAACTTTGGTAATAAAGAGGAGTTGGAGACAAGCTTATTTTCGGTATGTTGAGGATCTTGCTGACAGAATTTATGTTCCGCTGAAAGTGAGGGTGAACAAGTTCAAGAGGATGTTTAATGAGAGTTCCTAAAAATAGTTGGTATGAATTCCGATACACAAGAGAACTCTGATGCATAATAGATCTCGTTAATGAATAACGTTGTGTATGTCCTTCCCTTTAATTGCGTTATGTGATTTGAACGCTATGTAATGTGTACGATATGGACTTTATGTCGTCGTAATATGTATTTTAGCAAGTAATGTTCTCAATTTGAGATGAAAAATGCAACAGAGACAGCTAGAACAATGCATAGTCTCAATTTGAGATGGAAAATTCAGATGAAATATCATTCATCTTAATTAATTACGCATTCATCTTTTATCTTCTGATCCACAATATAATTGATCAGCTGGTAAATCCGCTGTAATTTAGGACTACGAGATTTTTCTTTGGGTTTAGCATTGGTGTATCCAATTATACCCTTCTTTATTTATTTGAGAGAAAATTGTACATAAGTGTTCCGAAAATACTCCGGGTGGTAGTCAAATTTGGCATCACTGGATAAGACTATTCTTATTAAGAATAACTATAATAGTTGGGCCTCAACCATTGCCTTAAGGTTTTGGTTGGGATGGTTCATCTATCATGGTATCAGAGCCAGTGTGACTAAAGGTCACGGGTTCGAATCCTGGCAACCTCAAAACCCCTCAAAAACCCTCGGAGTGGAACCTCAGCCCACGGTACGGGGGAGCCTGTGCACACTAACCACTCTTCAAGCCCAAACGGGCATTTGAGTGAGGGAGCGTATTAAGAATAACTATAATAGTTGGGCCTCAACCATTGCCTTAAGGTTTTGGTTGGGATGGTTCATCTATCAAGGTTTTGGTTGAGGCCCAACTATTATAGTTATTCTTAATAATTCTTTCTTTGGCCTTTGAGCTGCTTCAACCATGAATACCATCTTCTCCTGAAATCATTTCACAACTCAGCAACATTTCTGAATATGATCTTGACAGTCACAATCTTAATAAGAAGCGGTTTCACTACGAGAAGTTCAACCTCCACAAGGTACTCCGACAACAAAAACCATAGCTTGGTAATCATTAAGATCATCGCAGCAAAACAGACTCATGAAGCCAAACATAAGTAAGTTATTGCAATTCGACATATTATATACATGTGCCAAACTGCTGCTGCTCATAGTTATATCTCCTCGGAACAAACACAAATTACACAATTCATTCTTCACTACCCAGAATCATTTACCTTATCATATCATCGTCATGTTATTGAAGTTAAAGAATCAACCGATTGGAATACTATGAATCTGCTTAAAAACAATCTGGGTTTAATGCTAATCTTGATTCTTTATACATAAGAGATTCATTTTTTGACGGGTTTTAATGTTGATAGAAATACTTTGAGGAAATTGGTTGGAATTGAACAATGCCCGGATACTATAACTATGATTATTTGCCTCATTGATACTGGTAAAAGGTTTAATTTTGCGATTGATTCACGGGTTTTTCATTACTTGTTGATTTGTTATGCCAGTGGACAGTGGTCGTAAAATTAATGATGCAATTAGTTGTTTTAATTGGATGGTTAAGGATGAATTTGGTATGGATTTTTCGTTATGATGTATGGTTTTGACGTCATGAAATGAAACTATGACTAGGTACGTCCTCATTGTGATTGCACTAAGATTTCATTGATCACTCTCGGAGGAAATACAATACAACAAGAATAATATACATAAAGGATTTAATACCACTCTTGATTACTAGTCTTATACTCCGTTCATAGAGCAATTAAGGTCTGAGGGATGATTAGAGCTGAGCTACTGTATCTCGCTTTATAAGCGAAGCTTGATGACCATTTCCGCGTTGTCCTTTGCTGATGAACAATATTTTCCACGTGCAAATTAAAATACCTGCGCCAACCATTACCGCGTTGTCCCTTGCTTATGGAATTTTGCTGCCATTGTTTTCTTCAAGCAAATGAATGTTCTTTGGCATTGGTCCAAAAAATGGAGTACCCACTGCAACAGAAACTCTATTTTTCTCATTGCGGATATGGGAAACATAAGACCTTGACCGGGCCGTTTTTGGGCCGCATATAGCTGTCTTTACACATTTGTTTACAACCTATGCAGGTGTTTAGGAAAGACACAAGATTTTCAACTTTACTTACAGTTTAAATGGAGCACCATTTTCTTCCCCCAAAACAAAATTAACTATCAGTAATAAACTCCATTATAGTTAGAAGAACTCAGTCATAAAACCAAAAAATTCAAATTGATTTGCACTTAACTCGATCTTACCTGTGATGGGAAGAACGTGCTTTCTCGTTTTCATTGTTATTTTGCAGGTGTTCCATGCAACACTATGTTTACATGGCAAAGAACCTGAACCCTTGGGCTTTATACGGTGCAAAAAGCATGAACATGAAGCTTTGTTAATGTTCAAACAAAGCTTCACCCAAGATCCCATGAACCGCCTTTCCTCGTGGGTTGGTGAAGATTGTTGTCAATGGCACGGAGTCACCTGTGACAATGTCACTAACAATGTCGTCAAGTTGAATCTTCGTAGTCAACCACCACATTACGATGACGATGATCTCAATGGTATAAATTGTATGCCCAATCCTCAAGTTTCCATGGTATCTTCAGGGGTAAGTCCAGCTTTGCTCGAACTCAAGCTCCTAACTCATTTGGACTTGAGCGGGAATGACTTTTCTGGAAGTCGAGTTCCAGAATTCATAGGATCTTTGATGCGCTTAAGGTACCTAAATCTTTCTTCAGCTGGCTTTTTTGGGCCCATTCCCCCTCAACTTGGCAACCTCACAAATCTGGTACACCTTGATCTTTATGTTCATTATGCATGCAACGACTTATATAGTATCTATGATATTTCTAGTACAGATTTAGGATGGACATCAGGTCTTTTAAAATTGCAGTCTCTTGCGCTTGGGTACCAAAGCCTGTCCCGAACACATGACACTTTTCGAATGCTCAATGCGCTTCCTTCTCTTTCAGCACTTAGCCTATCTAACTGCGATTTAGATAACTCGCATTTATCTGAGGCATTAATATCGAATACTTCTAATACATATTTCCCCACTCTACAATATCTTGATCTTCCGTGGAATAACTTTGAAGGTCCGCTTCCATTGATTTTTAAAAATATGCTTTCCCTTCGATCCCTCTCTCTCCAAGGAAATAATTTTAATGGGTCAATTCCGCTCTGGCTTAGAGCCATGAGGCGCCTCGAAGTTCTTGATTTGAGTTACAATTTCTTTAGTTATGTGGAAGGTGGGATTATGGGAATAATGGGAAATCCTTGCAATTTAAAATACTTGGATTTGTCTAGCAATTATATTTCCCAAGGAGATATCCTTGAGTCTTTTATGACTTTACCTGGATGTGATGCCTTTGAGTTACAATATTTAGATCTGCATACTAATAAGATGAACGGTAGTTTGTCGTCGCTGGAACAATTCACATACTTGAATTACCTTGATCTTTCACACAACGAATTTAAAGGTCGAGTTCCTGAATCTTTTGTGAAATTGTTAGCTTTGCAAATTTTGGATTTGTCAAACAATCAGTTGAGCGGATTGGATCGAGATTTGATAGGACATTTAACCGAGATAGAGTATATTGATATTTCATCGAACTCCCTACAAGGTACTATCTCCGGTATTGGTAACCTCTCAAAATTATCGCATTTGGATATGAGTTCCAACAATAATCTTAATCTCGATTTCGACCCGAGTTTCAACTGGCGACCTACTTTTCAACTTCGAACTTTTAATGTTCATTCTTGTGTGATAAACACTGTGTTTCCTCAATGGTTAAGTAATCAAACTCGTATCGAATACTTGGATCTTTCCCATACTGGCATATCAGGAGAGTTGCCTGGCTGGCTTTGGAACTGGAGATATCTTCAAGAGTTGCATCTTTCTGGCAATCGACTTACAGGATCCCTGGCTGGACCTTCACGACAACTTGCTTACTGGGACATTACCTAAATGGCTCAGCCTTTTAGAAAACCTTCTAGTGATAGATTTGTCGTCAAATAAGCTATCAGGGACGATCTTTGATGGAAGTAATGCCTCGTCACTTTTTAATATTGGAAACTCCTTAGAGACCCTTGACCTCAGTGACAACATGTTGTCCGGAGAGATACAATTTGGAAAGGTAGCCGCGGATAGTGATTTGGAAATCCTCAGTCTAAGAGAAAATCATTTTCGTGGACCCATTCGCTCACAGATTTGTGATTTCAAGAAGCTTACAGTACTAGAACTCGCTCAAAATCATTTGACAGGACATGTTCCTCGCTGTTTAGGCTCCATGCCATTTTATAGTGATCTGTATATTAATGATCTAGAAATTGAAGAGATTGTGAAGGGAATAGTTGAGGTTTCCACTGGAACAGAAGGGGGTCAGTCCATCATCGATCTCTCAAACAATCATTTAATTGGCACAATACCCGAGGAGCTCACAAACATATCTGCATTGCTTGCGTTAAACTTGTCATATAATCATCTAACCGGACACATTCCAGAAAATATAGGCCACCTGGAGACACTTGAATCTTTAGACCTGTCAAATAACCATCTTTCAGGGACTATACCGCATAGCTTGTCTTCCGTATCATGGCTCAGCAACTTAAATTTGTCCAACAACCACCTACGTGGCCCAATTCCAACAGGTAGACAACTTCAAACTCTTGACGACCCATCTATTTATGCGGGGAATTCGGGTTTATGCGGATTCCCCTTGCCAGATGATTGCACTAATCTTGACGCATCTCCAAGTTCGACAAATACTATTCCTATCGCCAGAAAAGTTGATGTCGGTAAAGAAGACAAATATGAAAAATTGTGGTTCATACTAGCCGTGATGTCTGGTGTTGCTAGCGGATTTTGGGGCGTGGTGGGAACTTTGGTAATAAAGAGGAGTTGGAGACAAGCGTATTTTCGGTATGTTGAGGACCTTGCTGATAGAATTTATGTACCAATTAAAGTGAGAATTAACAGGTTCAAGACGAGGTTTAACTAAGAATTCTTATATAGTTGGTATGAAATCAGAGACACAGAAGAACCTGGCAATTATGTAATTTGAACTCCACGTATTGTTTATCCTATAGATTTGCTGTTGTAATATGCATTTTAATCATATTTTCAATTCCAGATAAAAAATGTATCAGCTACAAACTCTTTTATATGGTCAAATTTAGGATGGGCATCTGGTCTTTTAAAATTGCAGTCTCTTGACTTGAGCAGCTGTAACTTGTCCCAAGCACTCGCACACGACACTTTTCGAGTGCTCAAGACACTTCCTATCTAATTGTGACTTATCCAACACACATTTATCTAAGGTCTTGATGTCGAATACTTCTAATACATTTTTCTCCACTCTTCAACATCTTGATGATCTTCAGTGGAATGCCTTTCCCGGTCCTCTTCCATCTGTTCTTTAAAGTATGGTTTCTCTTCGGTCCCTAAATCTTGTAGGCAATGGTTTTAATGGGTCGGTTCCGCGCTGGCTTACAACCATGAGGCGGCTCGAAATTCTTGATTTGAGTATAAATGACTTTAGTTATGTGGATGGTGGGATTATGGCGAAAATGCTTCTTAACCTACTTAAATTTGTTCAATGATGGTGTTAACTTAATCAACCACTTAAATTTCAATTTCAATTGTATGTCATTATTCAAAAGATTCAGTAAAATCCCGGATACCTCTTTATTCGTTATCCGTGGTCTAAGAGCAAGGAAGAAGATGGTAGCCTTGCCTGGTGATTGTGTAAACGGCCCTCCCTACTAGAGCCAATCTCCAACACCGGGTTGAAGAAGTTGGTCCAACTTGCTGTCGGTGTAGGAATTTCATGTATGTCTTTTAATCCACTGCTATATATGCTCACAGGTGCGGTCATGTGGAGCCTGTGAAAAGTGGGGTACTCTTGCTAGAATGGAAGATTGGTTTGGCTCTGTGATGACATAGCGGACGTGGGAGGTAGCCTCAAGATTATTGATGATCCTATGAGCCAGCTGACGCTAACGGATGTCATCGAGGAATTGGTTTTGAACCAAAGCAGGTACTGGATGCTGCTGCTACCTACTGGAATTCCTTTGCCTTAGCTCGGACAATCAGATGGGCCAAAGCATTTTCATTATTTGAACACAAAATCAGCGTTTCTGGTCTTACTATCGTAGTTTGAGATCACAAATTCTCACAACGGGTTCAGCAAGTAAAGGAAGAAGAGAATGTACAGAATAGCACTTATTGAATACTTTGTTCATAGACGTCTCCAATTGAGTTCGAGTCATACTTAATATTCTATCCTAAAATTGCTTAAACCGATTAAATTCGAAACCCTTAGCCAACTTACTGAACAAATGAGAAATTAAACATAGTAACAATAATAATTACTCTTTGTTTAGCCTTGTAGCTGCTTCACCCATGAATACCATCTTCTCCTGAAATCATTTCGCAGAATTCAGCAAGATTTTTAAACATGAGCTTAACAGTCATGAGTCCTCATGACTCACTACATACGGTTTCACTACGAGAATTTCGTCCTCCACAAGCCACTTCAACATAAGTTAGTCTCAATTCAACATAACAAGCGAATGCATGTGAAAATATTTACATACGGAGTAAAGTTACACATACAGGGGATTAACTCTGTTAAAAAAGTACTTACATTTTCTGAAAGCTTTCTCCATGTGGTTGATACACACTTCTTCGCCTTATTAAACGTGAAAAAACATTAACGAATACACGGAACAATAATAAATATGGCGGATTTTTATCATCAAGGTAACATTACTAACCATGGCATATCTCAAGCTCGGTCTCTGGCTCCTGATTTGCTCCCTGCAAGGTTAGAACACGAAGCTAAACATTAAACATTACTCCCGAAAACAGAGAAAACTCTCGTATAGCATTACTTTATTTCCAGGGTACGGTATGAAACAGCAGGCCTCTAAAGTCGGGTCACTTACAATAGAATGTAGAAGCCATGGATACGAAGTTTGCTGGACTCGTTCTTGACAAAATTAATACCATGGTGAGTACTCGGTATGAAGCGAGACAATCATTACTGAATTCATCAGTGTTGCTCATCTGAACTGTTGTGCTTAGTCCCTTGAACAGATCACTTCCTTCCTTTCCTGTCGCACCTGAGCCCTCAACTTTGGCGAACGAGCAGATTTCTATGTCCTGAGAAGCAGGTTTACGCCACACTTGAGTAGTGTAGTCCGTGCTCAACCCATTCTCACCTATCACTCGAATTGTTATAAAGTAGAGTAACCCTGCAACACCTTGAACACTCACTTTCAAGACGGGTACAGGCCCCATAGGAGGGCTATCCTGTTTAACCAACACAAAAACAAGATGCAAAGTATAATTTCAGACAATTTCCGCTTCCTCCATTTCACTCGATTCTTTACATTTTCTCAAATTTCCACTTATATACACAAATTAAATAATCGTACCATTTTGTCTCTATATGAATCCTCTGCCATTTCATTAACAATACGTTGAGCCTCAATCCAGTAATCATCATTGGGAGCAGCATTTCAAAATCCCCCGCAGCTCTGTCTCGCAGTCCTCCTAGTCGTTTCAAAAAGTCGAAACAAATTCAACATAAAAAGAGACGAAATAACTTCCACATAAAAAGCATTTAAACAAGTGATTTTATATTGCATCAGTCTAGGGTTCATAATTTAGCAATGTTGAATAAAATCTCACGCAGCCGCGTAAAAAAATGAATGACGCAACCAAATAAGAAAAAGTAACGTACGAAATTACATGACTTATGCAATGAAAATTGAAAACTATGACGATTCATGCAACGAATATTCATGACTTTGATTAACACTTACTGTAAAACCGTTTTACACTTGATTAACATAAAAACCTATAAAATCGATAACTTCTGAACTGCCAATAATCTAAAGTCTATAAAAATGAGGATTTTAGAGGATTTTTATTGGTTGATGAATTTGAGATAACTAGGTTTAAACTCGTGAAATTCACGGGTCTACTATAAAAATTTAATATTTAATTATGTATATAGGAGTATTATTTATGATATGTGTTTATACTAGGGTTCAAGCCCGGGCGTTGCCCGGGTCATAGCTTAACAGTTGCTTCTGAGTATTATCAAGAGTTCGTTGTTTAAGAAGGCATTTTAATAAACTTTCGAATAACAACTTCAGTCAATATGTAATTAACCCATTTCGAGACTGAATGTTGCGAAATTGATTTTATTTTAAAACACTTGTAACTTCTTATTGGTTGTACGTCAGAGTATAGAGTATTAATTATTGAAAATACGCAACAAATGAATAAATTGGTGATATATTGGAGAAAATAGGCCATTGGTATTTCATAACCCGGTTCTACTTTCATTTCCTTAAATAAGATCTGAATCTCTTAACTCTCATACAAATCCGATTCTCTTAACTCTCATACAAATTAATACATGAATTCTAATATTATTTGAAAGGCTCGCTACTTTGCTTGTGTTTTTTCTGTGTTTATGTACCTTAATGCATTGAAAAGAGTCTAATAAGTACTCCCTCTGTCCCGATCAATTGTTGTCGACATAGGGAGCGAGTATATACAACTTAGGTATAAGACGATCTTGTAAAAGAACAACGGTTAAAATTGAATACATATTACCAACAACCATGGCTGGTGATATCTCTCATGTGCGGTGACTTACGTCAAATTGTCAACAATCGGTCTCCTTTCCTGCAAATACACAACCCCAAAAATCAAAAATTAAGACAGAATAACAAATGGTAAAAAAATTACCATAAGAGGGAAATAAGTAGCTGAAAAAAATAAGAGGGAAATATGTAGCACACCAAACGGTTTGGTGCTTGAGATTGGACTACATATAAAAACAACATAATCATAATTATAATAATAATCATAATAAAATATAAAATTATAACATCAAATTAACTGTACATTAGATCGATTTACATAATCAATCATGCTATAAACAAACCATGGCATAGAAGGATACATGAAAACTACATATTATAACCTTGAAAACTTATTTATAATGATACATAATGCTCCGTATAAGTTTTCGTACTAAACATTGGCATTTGGAAACGTGTAAATGTGCATATTCCGGTTGATACTGATCAATTCATAGTGTGAATTTTATTTGTACGTAGTATATCAAACTCTATATAAGGGTAAATAGTTGTTTGAAGTGGTGTAAAACTCCTTCTACTATAATTATTTATATTTAATACACATAATTTATTCAACAAAAATAGCAGCTAATGAAATCGCATGAAAGTAATAACCAATGAAAACGCTCGAAAACATCCTCTTTTAAGTATATAGATAGATTAGTTTTACGATGATAGAACTTAAACTTTGTATATGAGTTAACCCTGACACAAGGACCCAAACTTTCGGATTTTTTTCCGTTAAGGACCTATACTATAATTTTTTACAGTTAAGGCACTCATAGTAACTACCGTTAAGTCTTGCCTATTGCTTGCATCATTGCTTGGGATTTGGCTATCATCTTTAGTCTAATCATTATGTGTATAGTACTTCGTACTCCCTCCAACTTATTATAAGTGTCCCATTTCATTTCCTTCAATTCACAATAAGTGTCTCATTATATTAAAATACTACACTCATATATTCAACAATGTGACACTTATTGTGAATAGAAGGAAATGGAAATGGGACACTTATAATAAGTTGGAGGGAGTATGATTTATTTATCACCACATCAACAATTAACAAACCCATAGCTATACAAGAAATATTTGTCTTAATTTTCAATCATTGCACCACATAGGCAACGAAATATTTGTCAGTGCATGTATGCATAAAATAATTTCAGTGACTTTAATTTTAAGTACTACATGTATAAGTTTTAAGTTAATAAGAGTGTGCTCAAGTAGTAAGAGCTCTTTTGTCCCAACCGTGAAGCTGGGGGGTTCGATTCTCACCGCGACATAAGTTCGCTTATTTGAAAAAAAAATATTGTAAATTAATTATGTTATAAATATAAGTAAATAAGTATAATAGTTTTATTCAAATTAAATATGATATTTTTTGAAAAAAAATTAAGGAAGAAAAAAGTGAGAATACATTTTGTTCCCGATTTAACCGAACTCTGTTGACTAAAACAAATGTAACATGATAAAACTTTTGCTCCCGTTTTAACCGAACTCTATTGACTAACACAAATGTCACATGATAGCATTTTGTAACAACGACGACGAGAACAACAACATTATTATTACTACTATAACATTTGCGCTTTAAATAGTTGCGATTTATATACGTCTTTCATGTAATACTCTGTCTCGATTTTAAGAAAAAAATACCCCAATCCTTGACTAACTCTATTCTCAACACGACCCACTAAAACCAAACTCCAGTGCATTTTATTGGCAAGCTTGCACCAATTCAAAATATTTAATGGTCAACATAACATGGAAGTGGGGTTATTAATGACTATACTTAATGGCAATAGGCATAGACTTAACGGCTGTTAATAATGAGTGCCTTAACTGTAAAATATAATAGTATAGGTCCTTAACGGAAAAAAGTCCGAAAGTTTGGGTCCTTGTCTTAGGGTTAACTCCTTTGTATATTATTAATGTGCCCAGTCACCCAACATTTCAATTCCTTGTATCGCGCGCCGAGACGATCCTTTTGAATATATGAGTAGTTTCATTTAAAGGTATTGTCTTATAATGTGAAACTATATTATATAGGGACTTAATTTGTGTTTTTTTTTTGCTTTTAATTATTAAGAAACTAGTGTGTTGCCCGTGCGTTGCACGGATTCTAAAGTAATTAACTAAATGTATGATATGTATGGTCGTTTTAGCCTGTATTGTGTACATGAGACTGTAGAACAATTTTAATACTTCATAATTTGATTAACGATCATAATTGCTTCAACATGTGATTTTCTTAGCTAAATTAATTGACACTTGGATAAACTTTTTTTTTTTCCTTTTTATATGGTAGTTTGAGAGATTTTGGTAAAACAAAAAGGACAATTCATTTATTTTTTTAATTCACTTAATATTCCATATGTTACATATAATATGTACGTATCTTCTGTCTTTTGATATTTGTAACTAAATAAGATAAATGACTAATATAAATGTTGTACACTCTTATGCCTCTTTGATCCCTTATTTTTTTACCTCTGTTCCCCACCTTAGCCATGTAATTGATGTCCTTTGTTATTGTCAATGACTCTTGGAACGTTTCTGACAATGAGTTTAATCTATGCTATTTCTTTTATATCAAAATATTCTTGTTACTCATTTTATGACCCCGTTGTGACTGTTATATTAGGTCTCGGTGCATCTTTAAAGTTTCTCCTAAGGCCTCTCTCATCCTAAAGAGTGATCTTACCCTCACGGTTTGACATGGCAAAACTGACCCGATCCGAATAACTCGGACCAAATTGACCTGACCCTATTTAACCCAATCAGAATGTTTATTATCGCAAATTGAGCTATATCCTCAAATAACTTGAAAACAACCTACCCGGAGATGACCGAAATCTGAAATGACCCGACCTGGCTCAAATTATTGCAAACCCGAACCCAAATTAACCTAACCCGAATCCAACCCCATTGTGGTAGTGGGAAATTTAGATAGAAGGGAAAGGTAGATGAAATACTTTTATATGTGTATAATCACAATCCAATTATGTCATATATCTATATATATTCTCAATTTGAATATTAAGTTATTTATTTTCGGTGATAAACCTAGGAATTGAAGTAAGCGAGGGTAAAAAATTTCTATAATGGGGGGGATAATATTATAAACTGACCTCTAAAAATTTAGTAAATTCCAAACTTGGGATGAACATTTTGTGAAATTGCCTTCAATACTATCGTAGAAGATTGTTTTATCTATTAGTACTCGACTACTCGCCACGTGCAATGATAATGACAACAAATTCATTTTAATCTTTTGATATTTGAAATATGTTCCCACCAATTTCAATTTTATAGCACGATTTACTTTTGTAGAGTTATATATACGAAATTCACAAGAATTTGTAATTTTAATATGACATCTTTTATGTTCATAAGCTTTTTTTTTTTTTTAGAATATTCACCTAAATACTCAATGAAAATTAAAATAATATATTGAAATATAACTATTACATCATGAGCCCTTACTAACTTATTTCAAAAGTTATACTCCGTATGTCAAATTAGGGAATTAGTGTCGGTTTCAAATTATTTTGGTTCATAGTGTCCACGTCATCACTTTTTCTTTTTATTTTCAATTTTATACAAAACCGCTAAGAAACTTAGCAGCTTTACAAAATGTCATCGTCCAAATATTTGTATCTTCTTTATTTAAAATAAAAATAAAAATAAAAGCAAAGTCGCTGAGAAGTTAAGCGGCTTACTCCAAACATTTCCAACTTTGCTTTTGGTACAGTGCAAAATCACAGTACTGGTATGGTAAACCGCTAAGATTCCTAGCGGTTTTGCTTTTTATATTAAAAAAAAAACTTAAGTGAAGCCGCTAAGTTTGTTTCATATAAAAATTGAAAAAAAAATAAAAAGTAATGACGTGGACACTATGGACCCAAATAGTTTCAAAAGAACGCTAATTACTTAATTATTGTGCTAATTAACCAAAAAATCGTAAATCCCTGCCATTTATTGTCATGCATCGTTAAACTATAGTTTTTGAAATTTTTTGTCATCCTAATTCATTTTAATAGGTAATACTATCGAAAGAGATTGCTAGATCTATCAATACTTAACACTTAAGATGAAAATAACATTAAATTTATTTTAATCTTGTCATGTTTGAAATATGTTCAGAAAATTTTAATTTTATTGCACGACTTACTTTTGTAAAGTTATATATACAAAATTAACTTGATCTTAATTTGTAAGTTTAATATGGCGCTTTCATATTCATAAGTTTTTTTTAGAATATGCAACTAAACTTGGTCAAAATTACAATAATATGTTGAAATATTAGTAATTCTTTTTACATAAGCCCTACTAACTTATTGCAAAAAGTATATGTCACATATGTCGTTGTTAAGACCTCCTACTTGATGCGTAACCCGTAAAACCCACTCTTAATTACTCCCTTCACCTTATTTACATTAAACCAATTTTTTGTAATTCATTATCTTATTTTTGTCACTAATCCTAAACTAATAGTTGAGTTTCCTAAATATATATACTCCATAGTAAAGAAAAAGTTAAGATATTGTATAATGTCTATGTAAGTACTCCCCTTGTCTAATTTTTTTTTTTCGGTTTATTGAAATCTAATTGTTGAATTTGCAAAATATATTACTCCATAGTAAAATAAAAAAAAATAAAAAATTATAGCTACCAAATAACGTTTATTTAAGTTAACTCCCGCCATTTTTTTGT
>JAGPOY010001782.1:0-16298 GCA_018983105.1 Silene uniflora
ATATACCCAAATACTTTAAAAATGTCACCTACGCACACTTTCAACAAAAATCACCACAAACTTTTAAGCAAAAACACAACAAAAAATCTGCTAATAAAGGTGGTACCATTTTAAGTCAATTTGTGACCATTATTTAACAGGTACATCTTTAACGAAATTCACCACATTTTAAGTAGATCTGCTAATAAAAGTGGCACCATTTTAAGTCAGATTGTTACCATCTGCATTTTTAAGCCAGAAATGTAAAAGAACAACAATAAAAGTTGAATAACACAGATCTACTAAAAAGAACAACAAAAAAGTGTAAAAGAAGACCCTTACCAGTTTGCATGTACCATAAACAACAACAAAAATGATAAAAATCAACGATAAAGAAAGATCTACTAATAAAAAAATGATAAAAATCATAAACAACACAAAAACAACGATAAAAACCAGTAAATTATAGAAGAATACCTCCTTCATTCGAGCCTTGTGCGTTATTCTTCATAGGTCGACGTTTTGGTGCCATGATAAACTATTTTATTGGATTTGTTTGAGGTTTTTAGAGGTATTTTGAGAAAAATTAGGTGAAAATTAGAGAGATAATGAGAAGAGAGATGGTTTTAGGAGAGATTAAGAGAGAGAGACGATTTTGGGAGAGATGGAGAGAGAAGGTGAAAGGGTGGGTTTAATTTTTGTGGACAAAAATGATCAGGGGTAACATTAATGTCAGTGGGTCAATTCCAGCCCCTAGTCAACTTCAACCCGTTTTGCTCTTAAATGCCACAATCCGCCCCGTCACAAGCTTGTGACGGATACCTCCGTCACAAGCAAGACCAATTGATTCTTAATAGGGCTACTCGTCTTTTCAGTGTCCGACTAATAGACCTGACAAATGGGTAATTTGGGTTATGTTCAGAATAGATTAATTTAGGTTTCTTATTGATTTCGGGTTAATTAGGGTCGGGTTGGATCATTTCGAGTTTCGGGTTTGTTGGCCGGCTCTGTTTCGGGTCAATTGGGTCGGGTCATTTCGAGTCTACAGACTTCGGGTCTGGTCGAGTCATTTCGGCTCAACTATTATCAAGTTATTTGTGGATAATAATCAGTTTGTAACAATAAGCATTCAGGTCGGGTTATTCGGGTTCGGGCAAGTTCCTTGAGTCCGGGAGTCGGGTCGGTCAATTTTGTCAGGTTTACAAGTTATTTCGTGTCGGATCATTTTTGGGATAATGAATAAGAGAGAGAAAGTCTTTTTAAGTCTTTCAGGTTGAGTGCTTACGGATCGATCTTTTTTGCACTTAAGTAAATGAATGAGACAGAAAGAGTATTATTATGATAAATGATGATTATCGTTTCTCCGCATGACGAGAGAACCCTAGCTGCTATCTTTAATGCGCTCATTCGCATAGATAAACCTCAAGTATACTTAATACGTAATAGATTAATAGCCTACAAATCACATAGAATAAGTGAACTACCTATGTTTCTTTTTTGATTGTAAACTATCCGGTGTAGTTTGGATTCGAGCTGGGTTGGACCACTAGGCTGTAAAGCTCTCCCTCGTGACTCGTGAGTTTTAACACGTGATCTATAAATACTCCTTTTTCACCCTTTTCACTAAACCAACCACTCAATGTTCTTATGATAATTTTGTTACATATAAGTGAATTTATATTTATCTACTGAGGCAGTCCCGTATATTATAATGTAACCCCCGTCTACCCACTTGCTGGTCCAAACATTTAATTCAAATGTGATCCCTGGCTTCCATTCCATATGTTGTCGGACTAAATTCAATCCACATAAAATACTTCTAGCCTCCCATGACAAATTTGATTGGCTTCTTATAGTCCTCTCCTCACCTAGCCCATTACTTCCCATTAGCTTTTTCTGGAAGATCTGACTAAAAAAAGGAGTTTTGATCTGAGACAATCCTCCAAGCATGTTTAGCCTGCATGGCTTGGTTCAGAAGTCTTAATTTTAGTTCTTATAATTTCAGACAAATTTTCTTGTATTTGATGATGATATTATTGTTATTTTTCGATTACTATATTTTCTTGCCCATTTTGTTCATTTCACCAATGGGTAAGGGTAGTATGATTATTGTTTTGAAAATTAGTATTCTCAATCAAGGGTTAAAGTGATTTCGGCCAAATAACCATATTGGTAAATAAAGTAGGAGATGAATGACAAATTGGTAAAAAAACTCTCAAATGCGATAAATTGGTAAAAAAAACTCAAAGTAGACGACATTTGCACCAAAAAATCTTAAGATCAAGCCTTCTTAATAAGCTCGTCGCTTCATACTGATGCTAGCTATTTCTTTACTCGAATGTATTCACTTTGAAAGGATGTCAGACTCTTGATTGAGAATACTAATTTTCAAAACAATAATCATACTACCCTTACCCATTGGTGAAATGAACAAAATGGGCAAGAAAATATAGTAATCGAAAAATAACAATAATATCATCATCAAATACAAGAAAATTTGTCTGAAATTATAAGAACTAAAATTAAGACTCCTGAACCAAGCCATGCTGGCTAAACATGCTTGGAGGATTGTCTCAGATCAAGACTCCTTTTTTTAGTCAGATCTTCCAGAAAAAGCTAATGGGAAGTAATGGGCTAGGTGAGGAGAGGACTATAAGAAGCCAATCAAATTTGTCATGGGAGGCTAGAAGTATTTTATGTGGATTGAATTTAGTCCGACAATATATGGAATGGAAGCCAGGGATCACATTTGAATTAAATGTTTGGACCAGCAAGTGGGTAGACGGGGATTACCGAGAGCCTAGTAACGATATACTCACAATTGATTCAGTTCATCTTCGAAGTTTGAAAGTGGCGGAACTCATCAGGGGAGGAAGGCGAAGGATGGAATGAAGAACTAATTCGGACTCTTTTCTTAGAAGAGACTGTAAGTAAAATTCTAGCCATGCCCCTTTCTAGAACCCACATCAATGATGAGGTCTAATGGCCACATAGTAGCACAGGAGATTATAATGTCAAGAGTGGATATGGTGTCTTATTCACAAGACTTATGAAGGTGAAAGGATCGGAGAAGGATAGAACAAGACTTGATGAAGAAGGAAAATCTTTCTGTAAAAGGAAGTTATGGAAATTACCGGGGCCGATGATATGGAAAATCTTTGTATGGCGCATTATTACAAATACTTTGCCGGTGGGAAGCAACCTTGAAAGGAAGAAAATTGATGTAGATCTGAGGTGCAAGTTATGTAATCAAGAAGAGAAGGTTACTGAATCTAGAGAACACCTATTCAGAGATTGTGAGACTGCGAAAAGGATTTGGGCCTGCTCTGAGCTTGGAATTAGGGGCACCATGGGACGTAATATGGATATTGGAAAGTGGATAATCCATTGGGTTAACTACTTGTACAAACTTAAGGATGCTGAAACTAGGGTAATAAGATTTGTAGCGACCTTATGGTGTCCATGGTGTGTAAGAAATATGATTCTTTTTAGAGGGGAGAGCTTTAACCCATCTTTCTTTCTTAACTTATGGATGCAAATGGTAAGTAATGCTGACAAGGCGGTACTTGAAGTTAAAAAAGATAAGGAGAGAAGAATCAGTGCTACAGCTGACATGGAAGATGAAAAAATGAGGATGTTGCGGGAAAGTAGACCATTTCACACGGTGGGATCAAGGTATAATTGTGCAAGTATTAGAATTATGGACTTAATATGGTTGATGCTGGATGAAAAGTTAGGGACCAAGCCGGCATAGGATGGGTTGCTTTTACGGAAACTGGTAACAGGTTTTTTGAAACAAGCAAAGCTATTAAAGCAGAGTCGGCCATGCAGGCGGAAGCGTTGGGACTTCATGAAGTGATTTACTGGGCAAGAAGCAAACGTCTGTGGCATATAGAAGTATCATCGGATTGCCTTCCTTTAATTGCGTTTTTTTGCATTGAGCGAGCACATCATCTTACTAAGGAGATTTTGGAGGAAATCTTTTCCCTTAGCCCTTATTTCCATTGTGTTTCTTTTAGTTATATCCCTAGGGCTTTTAATTGTATTGCGCATGGCCTTGTATGTAAGGCTATGCTTAGTTAGAACACCATTCGTTACAGCTGTCAAAAAAAAAAAAAATGAAACAACAACTACTGTAGGCTTATGGCTAGCATATTGGTAGGTAAAGTCAATGTAAGCATCAAAATTTTCATTCTAATCAACATTAATCATAATTCATAACCTTAATTGTTTTGATTTTACTCAAAAATCCTAATAATATTTTACCAATTAATCATACAATTAAGCATATTTTATCGAATTAAATCTAACATAAAATTTATATTATTTACCCTTCTTGATATATTCTACAAATATATGTATAAAATAATCAAAGTATATAATCACAATATCATCAAATAGAAAACAAAATTCGGAAAGTTATTTACCTTTCTTGATATACTTTGCAAATATATGTATAAATAGTCCAATTTCAGTTTTATCAAATAGTAGAACAGAAGTAGCTTAACTTACAGTAAATTATACTAATAATATCATGCTAGAAATTTGCTCTATTATTTTTTGTACTCCATACTTCGTAAGAAATACGGAGAAGGGGTTGAATAGGAGTTACGGTGTAGAGATGAAGCTAGAAGAAGTTACTGGGTTTAGTAAAAGTAAGAGTGAGGTACGCATACAATAAGTGTTTGATTCACGCGTTGTGTATTTTTGTTTTACCAATCTGCGCTTGCAATAGAGTTTTTTTTTTTTATCAATTTGTCATTCATCTCCTACTTTATTTACCAATTTGGTTGTTTGGCCAAGTAATTTCATACGGAGTATAAAGTATTAAAGACAACTTATTAGATAGACTCCCTTCAAGTTTAATTTTTTTTCTCATTCATATGTCAAGTATTGAACTCTTAACCAGTTAACTATTAACCAATTTTATTGGCAAATTTGTGACGGTTAGCGTCCGTCACAAATGAGAATTTGTGATATACAATTATGCATAGAAGACGACTTCGTCTTACCATTACCCCTCTTCAGGGGCGTTTTCATTAGGGGTCCATGGGTTCACTAATCAAAGACTTCTAAAATTTAGTGTATCAAAAGATTATTAAAAGTGCATGGGTGTAGTGGTTAATATGACATTAATTATTATTGTGCTTTTGCTTGTGTTCTCTCAATTTTCGTCTCTGTTTCCTCCACTTTTGTTTGTGTTCTCACGATTTTCGTCTCGGTTTTCCTATTTGTATATGTATTTTTTTTTGGTCGAACCCTCATATCAAAGGTCCTAGAAACGCCACTGCCCTGTTACACATAATTATCTCAGCCACCCTATTCGGACTTTCAAAGAACGCTATTGCTAACACCAAATCACCAATGTGATAGTTTGTGTTGAGATAAAGCCTTGGATTTCAACGATTTTTTTTTTGTAGTACCACTACTTTCAACTTTCAAGTGTATACTTTTGTCTAAAAAAAAAAAAAACTTTCAAGCGTATGATAACCAACCACCCAAAAAATGGAAATGCGTGTTAAACTTGCGTCGGCCAAACCACAGTTGCAATTAAAATGATGAAAAAATAGAGCTAAAACCTAAAAACGACTCCGCTGGGGATCGAACCCAGAATCTCTGGTTTCGTAGACCAGCGCCTTATCCATTGGGCCACGGAGTCATCTTGTTAAAGAATCTTTCTCCAAACATTCATAACTCAGATTCTTAAAAGCAACACTTACCTGATGGAGACTTATCTCCCACTATTACTATTGTAGGGTATATGAGATCACAATTATCGGGTTGATTTCAATTCATATCTTAAACAAAACAAACACAAAACAAATTTGGTACAAAATGTAAATCCAATGTTTCAACAAATTCAACAACCTTAAAACCAAACCAATTTCATTGTTTCTTTCAATTCAATTAAATTCAATTGTGTTTTAATTGGTCAATCAAATTAATATAGAAAAATGGGAAAACAAAGATCTTTAAGAAGTAAAGCAGTAAATCTTGTATCAGACCTTACCACTGTTCTTCTCAATCCCATCTCTGATAAACCCTCCGACAAATCTCCTCAAGTATGTCTCTTTCTTTCTTTTTTGTTATTGGGTTTCTTTATTTTTGTCTAATTTTGTTAAAAGTTGCTATCTTTGTTGTCGTGGCGGAATTAAGGGGGCTAGCTGGGACGCTCGCCCAATTGGGTGTTTTTAGTTAAGAGATTCTAATTTTTCGCCCCTAACTTGACTGCAATTTGGAATTAAGGAGGCTAGCAGGGGCGCTCGTCTTATTTTTCTCCCTTAACTTGAGTGCAATTTGGAATTAAGGAGGCTAGCAAGGGCGCTCGTTTCATAAAAAAAAATGAAAAAATTGGAACTTTTTAGTTAAAAGATCCTTATTTTTCCGCCCCTACCCTGAAATCCTTGCTCTGCCACTGCTTGGTCGTTATTGTTTTTATGGGTCTTTAGAAAGTTCTTGACCTTGATTGTACTCCCTTTGTCTCAGACTCGCAGTCATTCATTTACTTTTTTTAATTCGTTGTGAGGGGTATTTTAATCAGAGTTAAACGAATGATTGAGACGGAAAGAGTACTAATTTGATAATTAGTTGAAAAATTCTTGATTTTTGTTGTAAGACAGGAGAGTATGAGGTTATGTTTATCAAATTAGAAGTGAAAATGATTGTGGGTATTTGTTAAAGTGTGAAATTTATGGAAATTTTTCGGTGTAGGGTAATGAAGCTGAGGTTGAGAAGTGTGAAGATGAGACAATTGCTGAAGAGGATTTTTCAGTTGAGGGACCGGATACCTCATCTTTCACTGCCTTTATGTATTCTTTGTTAAAAGATGATTACTTTAGTGCTGATAGGGAGAACAAAGCAGCTGAATCTGAGTTAGAATCGGAGCGTGAGGTTGGTAACAATGCTAGAGTTGAGGTAGTACAGCCTGCTTTGGAGCCTGGGAATGTTAATGTGGTGGTGAAGGAGGGTGGTGGAAGGAGAGGGCTGTTATCTAGAGGGAAACAGACTGTGAATAAGGCTATGAGTTATGCTGCTAGGTTAGCTTGGTACCGGAATCAAGCATCTCAGAGGAAGCCTAGCTCGGAATGCCAAGATGATGCTAAGGGTGAAGTCCGGGATGATGGAGGGGAAGGAGGGTCGTTGGAGAGTAGACATGATCTAGTGTCATTTGGTGATCTTCCGGACATGTCTGAGCCCTCCATGCTTCTCTCAAAAGATACTCGGATGAAACTTTATGTTTCCCTTCCGTGCCTTGTACAAGGGCTGAAATGGGTATTGTTGTACAGGTGTGTAGCTAATAGTTTGCATTTGGTTTTTATGTGGAGTGTTATGCCATGAATTGGCGAATGTGTGATGATTATTGTGTTGCACCCGCAGTACTTGGAGGCATGGCATATCGCTGTCAACACTATACCGGAAAAGCAACCTATGCAAAGGCCATGGCTTACTGGTATAGTCTTTATTAAAGTGTTCCTGTCCTTTTGTGATGAGTTTGATTATTGTTGCTATGCCCTTTTTCTGCTTGTTAATTGACGACCCACTGTTTCATTCTACGTGTTGTTATAGATCACTCCTAAGGCTGTTGTCTCATTATGGTAGAGCTACATGCTTGTCGCAATTTTCGTGGAGACTGCAATTGTAAATAAGACTCCTTTTCTATTAATTCTAAACTCCACCATTGCCTGAACCTAGATTATTAAGGTATCAAGTATTTGATCTGATACTTTAATGTTCATGAGCACGTCTTTTGCGCATATTAGGTTTTATCACTCGGGTTGCATCCCGAAATCCACCCTCTCTCCCATCAAATTGTAGTTTTCCTCTTGCCTATGTAACTTACTCTCTATTTGCACGTGACAGGTCGTTGGGGATAGTGGAGGTGCTGTCTTTGGTGGCTTGGTTGAGACACCTTTAAAACCTAATTCGAAGAAGTATCAGGTGAGCACGGTTAGATAACGCTATTGAAGTTATTGATTGGTGTATGTATACCTTTCTAATCCCATAGTATATACAGGGATCAAATACCTCATTTCTCTTCACAGATGCCCCTGGCCAGGCAGTTATTTATCAACCCACAGGTACGATACACGAACTTCGGATGCTGGATTATGACCTAAAAAAGCAGTGGCTAGCTTATATAGATTCTGTATTAGCGTACAGCAGTTCTTGAATACGAAATGTTCCAAGTATGCATTAGTTTAAAGGCTCTTATAGGGCGGTTTTGCACTAAGATATTTTGTAACCACTTTTAGTTAGGAAACTCATACCCTTATCACTTGTTATGGAAGTTTTTAAAAAGTCTCTTTCATGTCGGTCTTCTGTTTAATATGTGTTCGTACAATAATGCTTATTTAAAACTGCCTACTATTTGAGTAATGGTCTTGGTTCTTGCTCTGAGTGCATCATTTGATTTTGGAGTTTCCTTATTGCACCCTTCCTTTATGATTGGCGTTGTTAACCCAGCCATGCACCCATGCAGGTTCAAACCGGTATTACACATTGTGTTCTCCCAACTTTCTTGCATTAGGAGGTGGACGTCACTTTGCATTACACTTGGATAATGACTTGTAAGATCTATATCCGGTTATACTTTAAAATTTTCGCTACTGTGTGTGGTAATAATTTTCTTTTATTTTGCTCTCTCCAAGCACATAAAGCATTATTTATTCACATTTAGAACACTGTACAGAGGAACTTATCGTGGCATTTTGGCATTATAAATAGGGTGCTCGGATCAAGTGCAGCATCAGAAACCTATGGTAATCCTTGCCTTGCACGTTCTGAGGATTTCACGGTCAAAGATGTTGAGGTATGCTCTGATTTCATATATCCATTTGCTGTTCATGTCTCAATCCCATACGAGACCGTCTTTTTGTAATACAGGAATACTCCATATTCAATATTCATCATTTACTCATGAGTAATTAGGACCCTGTATCAGTTATCACAATAAGGCTGTCTCGTACAGCAGTTGTAATTTTATATGTGCCCATACTTTCCCCGGTTGCCATATGCCAGTGTCTACATTAAAAATATATTATCTCTATTGTCTATTTTATGCAGTTGTGGGGATTTGCTTATGCTTCGAGATATGACGAAATACTTGCTTTGAGCCAGAATGAGCCTCCCGGGATTTGTAGATGGTGACTTTTTGGTTACAGTTTTGGTTTGATACTCTTCCAACTTCCTACTAACATGTAAATAACAAACGTCGTATATGCGAATGCGTTTGTGTTGTTTGAATGATAACTAAGAATAAACTTTTCAGGAACTGCTTTTGTACATATGCGAATCCGGTGAGAACGACTTACAACCATTAGATTGACCTACAATCTAACGGCGGACAAAACAACTGAAAACATAAAAAATTTAGTCATTATCCAATTGCCCCTTCTTCTCTGTAACTTTCCACTTTCTCTCCGTACCCTTCCCTTTCTCTCAACTTCATGAAAAAGCGGGAACTAAAACCAGAAAACTATGGCCGAATTCAACAAAATTGGTACACAAATTAATCGAAAACAATGTGAGTTTGTTTATTGTTCAACTTTTACTATACAATTCATGTGTCTATCATGGATTTCTACTGAGTTGATCAACAAAACTAATACACAAATTTATTAATAAATCAACCAACAACATGGCGATTTGTATGCATCAACGGTATCTGGAAGACAGTTGTGATGATGATGCTGGTTCGAGCGCTTGTTGTCAATATTCCGTCCTTCGCCATACTATCCTAGTTTTATTCGTTTGCATTTCTAATGTTTTAGCCTCAAATATTGGATGTATTATTATGGGCTCAGTGAGCCGGAACCATATGTAATACATCTTTTCACTCTGACAAAAAAAAAAAAAACATTTCTGTTAATCGTCTCGGAATCGGAATCGCTCCTCCTCATTCGACCCCAGTTTTCGCACCAAGCATACCCTTGATGGCTATCCATCAGCGTTAATTTATTCAAGCGATGCCGTAACCGACCCTACTCCACCACACGCACCACCGCTACAATTCTCTCTTTGTTCAACATCAATCAGCAATCCCCAATTACCCTTACACGAAATTGGTGTATCTCGTTACTATATTTATGTATCTCAAACCAGTTTTAATGTACCTAGTAAGTAATTTTGTGTATATATGTTGGATACATTAAAATAGTGGTTAGATACTTCAAAATTAGTCATAGGTACATATATTAAAACTGGTTTGAGATTCATTAATATAGAAGGTAGATACACCAATTTCATTTAGATTAAATTGATTTTGTAGTGAAGTTTACCGAGGAAGAATGTCAGGCGACGGCGGCACACAAGTGAACGGTTAACGCGAGAAGAAATTCGACCAGAGATGTGAATAAAACATTTTAATGAAATGGGTACTGCCGGTGTGGTGGTGGTCGAATAGTGCACGACAACTTGCTTGGTTGCTGCGTGAAATGGGTATGTAGTTACACTGGCATCGGGGATCGTTTGCACCGGATCTTGACTCGACCGAGTTCACCAACATATTGTTGAATCCAAGTTGGACGTTGAATGACATATCGTTCCGCATGTTTGTGGCTTGATGGTAATGCATCTACAAAATGGATTATTCTGAGTTTTTTTTTTTTTTTTTTCTTCCCCTTTGTTGTAGGCACAAGATTTTCGGTGGGGAATAAAGGATGAATTTTAAGTTGGGTGGGGGTTTGGTGATAGCCGATAGGATGGGCGAATGAATAAAATAAGGGACGTGCTACAATACGTGCACAATTTTACATTTATAATCCCGCGCTCTTTTTCACATTCTACCGAGTTTATCCCTCTCATTTCTCACCCTCACAAAAGACAAGGACAAAAAAAAGACAAGGTTGTAACTGTTCATCTTCCCCTCCCTCTCCCCCTATTCCTACCACCTCTGTCCCGCCCTCTCTCAGCGCCGCCGACACGGCGACACATACCCCTCACCCCTCTCGATATCAACCAGCCCTTCCCTTCTCCCTCACCCCAGTCAACGACCGACCCTTCACCAACCGCGGGCAGCCACCACCTCTGTCATCGGCATGACTTTCATTGCGGCTGTAACACCCCCAACCAACAAAGAGCCTTAACAAGGACCTTCCTTGTTGGGTAAGGGTGTCACCATCTCGGTAACCCGAGGAAGTGAAGATCAAATGAACAATAATGGTTACTTTATTACATCAATTATTTAATGGTACAACAACACGCAATTACATGAGAAAAGGTACAACTCGTCTAGACCACATGACTCTATCCGACGCAGCTGCGTGATGAAGATCGACACTTGATCATCCCGACTTCCAAAAACAGCAGCAGCACAACCTACAACTGCTCCCCATTCCCCAATAGATCACGACAGGTTCGAAAACAATACAACGGGGTCAGTTATCTGCATACAAGTCATAGCAAGGTAACACAAAGGTTTATCACAGTAGCATTGGTTAATCAGCTGTATCCGATATCATATCGGCCGGTAGTCACTCATTCAATATCCTTCAGCCAGTGACCGCAGTCTTGTCACCTCAGCCGCTTATCGGAGTAAGCGAGACCCAAGTCCTAAATGTGCACATCCTCCTTACGACGGGAGAGTCGTAAGGAGCGATCAAGGGGCGATCAAGGGGCGTGAAACCATCTCCCGATGTTGGTTCACTCAGCCGGAACACATAGCGTCTCATGTCAGCCATAACAGCAACAAGTCATACACATACATATAGCGATTAACCAATTACATTACACATATCAAATTACAAACCATCCTGCTATGAAACTGAGTAGGGAAACCCTACCTTTACGCCATCTCGCATCGCAACCGCATAAACTCACATAGCAAGCAAGTCCTAGCACACCATAGCCATATCATGACGATCCCTACAACGTTAGACATACGCGTTTACTAAACTATCTATGTCATCTAATCACGATTGAGCGAATAACAGGACTAAGGACTTACCTTGAGATGAGGCACTACCCATTCTCCCGACTTGGTCTCCCTGGTTGCCTCTATCTTTGATATAGGGTGTTAAGGGTCATAAGATTAGGTAGGGAGAAGGGGAAATGTAGAGAGAGAGGGACTAGGGTTGGGAAGGCGGACGAAATGAAAAGAAATGAGGGTTTGTCGATGAACTCTCGAAATATAAAGAGTCGCGCTGACTGCCGATGACTCGGCCGAGTTAGCGTTACTCGGCCGAGTAAGGCAAGCTCGACCGAGTCAGCGTAGCTTGGCCGAGTTCTACACTTGTCTCGCTATCTAATCCCGTAAACTCGTTATACTTCTTAAGGGTCAACGGGTCAACGGGTCAGTCAACGAGTCCTTGAGGAACGGGGTATTACAGTCTTCCCTCCTTAAAAGAAACTTCGTCCTCGAAGTTTTACCCCCCTCCTATGGAAAACAAGCGGTCGACACTCAAAACTAACATCATTCAACTAACTGATATTGCGTCATTCGATCTGTTTCATATGCTATCATAGCTGACTACTTCCCATATGTATCAACTGGCCGAATCATGTGCGGAATATCATTATGGACAAGGTCATCGAAACTTATATAACAAGGTGTTACTTTTAAACAACTTCGTACATGCAACTTATATATGTATGAGTATTATGGTATCAACATTATCAACATCATAGCTTCACTTACATAGACATAGACATCCTATCAATATCGTAACTTAACTCATATAGACATCATGTATATGTAGGCATAACTCATATAAACGTCATATATGTGTAAAACATTCATACTTTCATACTTTGCGAAACATATATTTGAGCAACAAAACAACGTTCTATTTGACACATTCTCTACCCCCCTTAAAAAAAAGAACTTCGTCCCCGAAGTTTGCCCCCGAGTGGAAAAGATAGGTGGGAATCGTTGCACACAATAAAACGTAGGACAAGTAAGATTCGTCTTAACACGCACCGCGTTGTCCAAGCTCGGCCGAATTAGGTGGATTCGGCCGATTCAAGCAGACTCGGCCGAGTTTATGGTAAGTCGGTCGAGTCAGGCTTACTCGACCGAGTATAGCGTAAGTCGGCCGAGTAAGGGGTCGGCGGAACATATACATAGCATAACCTATTTCTGCAACTTTAACACATCAAGCATAGTCCGAGCGGAACCACTCTTAAACACACCACATACTCAAAGAAAGTATGGCCTTATGGCCGCTTACAATATCCCAAAAGCTCCAAAACACAAAGAAATGAAAGAAGTTCAAATCAAACAAGTTTAACAAACCAAATCCAACAACATAAAACGTAAGAAGTCTCAACCTCTAGTGCCTACATCGGCATCCATATCCTCCACTCCGGCATTCCTGGACGGTCCAGCTGCAAATGACGTCTCTGCTGTGAAATCTCCTCCGATCCATACACCCTGGTCATCCAACTGGCTCCCGTAGTTGGCTCCCCATGGTCCGGCTAAATACCAAGGTGGAAAGCTCTGGGGAGTCCCCCACATGGTACGGTCGACTCCATAGCTATCAAATACTCCGCTGTCATCCCCTACACCTCTCCACCACACTGGCTGCGCAAGATCGGTACCTATACCCTGAACATGCGCCATCTCATGCATGTTCCTAAGAACCAAGGTAGAAGACATGCGCTCGGCAAGCTCATGAGGCTGCATCCTAGGGTCATGAATCGTAGGGTAATAAGGGTACTCATAGGGTGTATAACTCTGGGGCTGGGGCTGGGCAAGCTCCTCCGTATAGCTCTGGCACGATGGTGCTCCCTCGGTGGTTGACCAGCTGCCCGACTCTTGGTATAGTGGGGTGGCTCAGCCATGGTGACCAAAACAGAGGATGGGATGGTGTAATACTGGGGCTCAGGCTCAGATTCTCCGTACCCGGGTTTGATCTCATCAAGGTGGTCGATATTAGGTAGGTTCTCCTCATCTGGTATAGCCATCCACTGACGACCTCTCACCCTCCACGCTAAGGTGCCATCCCCCATTTCCCTAACCCACTTGTTGTTGGTAAGGTAAGTCGTATCCAACAAGGGTGGTCCATCGAACATAGCGGCCATGGTTTCCTCGGGAGGCTCAAAGTCGGTTAGCTTCCTGGCCAATCGGGTTACTATAGCACCACAACAAATACATCTAGAGGGAGAATTAGACATGTGAGCCAAAGCAGAACATACAACTCCCGGGGCACTATAATACCAACGCTGCTCATGACGGGGGTTAAGGTGAGACATAAGAAGCATTACCTCGTGAGAGTTCAACTTACTAGCATCCTCACGGGCGTAGAGCAAACAGGTAAGGGACCTCAAGAATATGCAGAGAGCAATGTGCTGGACGTCGTTAATCAACATGGCGCTGGAAGAAGGTACGGGCATACCGGATAAATAACTCATGTATTGGGCTGCTCCCGTGGTCTTGGTGGGCATATCTTGGATATACCAATCCCTTTCTTCCTCGAGGCGGAGATGTTTGGCAAACTCATTAAGGGTGAAGTGAAAGCTTTGGTTCATAAGCCAAAAGTCCACCGTTCGCTCCTCCATGTCAAAATGATAGGAACTCAAGAACTCCAAAGTCAAGAAGGGATAGGATTTCCGGCGCAAGTAATACAAGCCCTCAAGACCCAGTATCTCATAGATATGCCGAATGTCACCCTCAATATCCAAGCTGGTCAAGGTGTCAATGTCAATGCACCGAGTTGGGCGCATGACTCTCTTTATCAGAAGCTCAAACTTGTTCCTTTGATTGTAATCAGCAAATACTACCATCGGGTACTCGGCTACGGGTGGTACAACCGAGGTTATTCCCCTCCCAACCTGCACTCTAGGTGATTGCTCGGGTTGTTCCTCTTCGATGTCTACCGCTGGCTCTTGGACCGCGGCAGAGGTCTCAGCTCGCCTCACCGCTGCAGAGTTAGCGCGGGTACTTTTCCTGACGGGGCCTCGTGGTTTGGGTGCCATGCTGCAAAATTATATATTTCACCAAGATATATGCAAGCTTTCTTGGGTACTTAGAAGAAAATAGGGTGTGAGCATAAGACGGTCTCCGGACAGATTTTTGTGACGGTCTTAAGGTGGTCTCAAAAGTCAAATCTAAAGCAAAATTGAATTCAAGGTTCAACTCATGGCTAGAATAGGGATTGATTAGTGTAACACAAGCATTGCATCCAACAAAAGAAACACTACAACATAAACGCGGAAAACTGACGGAAAAAATCTGTCAGGAACGCCCAAATTCCGTCAGTAATCGCCATTACTGACGGAATTTCCGTCAGCTTATTTCGTCACTAATTTCCTGGTACTGACGGAATATCCGTCAGTACCATAATAGTCCTGACGGAAATTCCGTCAGGACAGTCATGACGTGGCAATCCAGCTGATGGCTTGGTATGAGCCACCACCTGACGGAAAATCTGTCAGTACCATAACAGGCATGACGGAATTTCCGTCAGGATAGTCATGACGTGGCATACCAGGTGGCAGCACGTATGGAAAGGTGTACTGACGGAAATTCCGTCAGTAATACATAAGCACTGACGGAAATTCCGTCAGGAGTATCGTGACGTGGCATGCCAGAATAGCATTGGATTCACAGACCTCTGACAGAAATTCCGTCAGTAGTTATGCATTACTGACGGAAATTCCGTCAGTACTATTGACAGTACCAGCAGCTACTGCCTGCTTATGCCGTGCCCGATTGCGTATTTGCAATCGTTTCAAAACACCACATTACAAACCGCAAAGCCCTGCAAAAAACACATATATTGTCGACCGCAAAGCGGGAATACAAGCTCTTGTCGACCGCAAAGCGGGAATCAATTCTCTTGTCGACCGCTATTGCGGGAATTAAGAAATGCAACAAATGGAAATTGGACAAAATTGAACAAACAAATCTTTTACATAAAACAAAGGTCTCAAATTAGTCATACATAAAATAAAAGTTTCAAAGTCTCAAAATGGTGAATCATATTTAACACTTCTAAATGACAATACTAACAAAGACTCTAACCTAAAGGCTCTAACCTAAAGGCTCTAAACCTAAAGGCTCTAACCTAAGGGTTGAACAATACCATAATTACCTCCAAACCCGTGTCCGTCACCCGGAAACTCATCTCTACCAAATGGAGGGAAAGACGAGCACGTGTTTGGGGGTTGAGATGACTGCATATTAGCCCAAGCCTTTGTTATTTCTGCCATTTGGGCCGCTTGTTCCTTAACAGTTTGCTCAAGAGCTAGTCGAGCGTTCCGCTCATGATCAATTTGGGTGGAAAGCTGAGAAATCACCGTAGGATTGTAAGAGAAAGATCGGCGTTCAGTCTTGTTGCAAGGGGGATCATACCACACTTCTGCCCCTTTCTCTCCGGTCC
>JAGPOY010001783.1:0-16291 GCA_018983105.1 Silene uniflora
CTACACTACAAATGCAAAGAACATGTCTTTGGATTTTGTATTTTTCAAATTTTTATGGTTTTTGGAATATAAATTCGCATCCCCCACTTTATTTCGGACATTGTCCTCAATGTACAAGGTAGGAGTCGGAAATGAAATGAAAGACATATTTTTGTATTTTTGTAGTAAGTTTTATTTGAAAAATAAAGAATATATTTTTGTATTTTTGTAATTTTGAAATGAAAATACATGTTTTTGAATATTTGAAAAGTAAAAACGTATTTTTGGGTTTTGATTTTATGAAATTGAAATACAAATGCAATGCATGATATGAATGAATGCATGCTCTAATTAAATGCAATTCTACATGATATATATTACAAATGATGCAATCTAAACTACACTAAGTGATGCATGTTTTCTTTTAGAAAGGAAGCTAATTTGAATTAGCTTGGGTCACTTATGATCAAACCTCCCCAAACCGCTTTGAACACCATTTCTAGTGTTGGAGAAATGAGGTTCGGTCATTAGTGACTATGCATGAATGAGTGCTACTAACTATATGATTTATATCACAATGCATATGAGATATGGAATATAAAACAAATGCAACTATGCATGAGAGATAGGTGAAGGGAAAGAAGTCTTACAATCACGATCTTAATCATACCCTCCTTCGTCATCATCTTCACTCTCTTCATCATAAGTCACTACCCAAAATATGCTTCAAATCTTCACAAATAAGAGCTAATCAACCTTGAAAATGCCTTAGAAGCTCAATAGAACCAATGAATAGAAGCTAAAAGGCAATAATCAAACCTGGAAAGCAATAAAGGGCTCACGAATTTTTGGACCCCTTAATTCAAAATGATGATTTTGGGTGATTTTGGGTGATTTTGGGTATGTAGAAGGTTGAAAAGTTGGTTCTATTGTGTTGAAATGGATTAGAATGATTTTTGAGTATTGAGGGAGTGATTTGGTTGATGTTTGAGTGAGTTTTTGTGAATTGGGAATGAATATGAGTGTTTGTAAGTTGAAGAAGATGAGGATTGTATAATATGATGAAGGATTTGGGGCCTTCACGGGTTGAAGACGAGGATGAACGGGTTTGAGGACCAACCCGGGCGGGTCGGGCTTGTCCCGCTCAGGTTTTGAAACAAGATTGATCTTTTATACCTTGAACCCGGACGGGTTGGGAAGAAGTAGAGCGGGTTCTCTTGGACCCGAGCGGGTTGAAGGCCAACTTGCTTGTTTGAGCTCGGATTGTAAAACGGACGTCATTTTCTCATCCGGACTCCTATTGGAGTGATTCAAAAGCCTAGATCATATCGCTTGATTTTTTGAGGCCGTTCCATCTAGCATAGTTTCAAAGCCAAACAAGCACTTCTTCATTTAGGCCTACGCGGTTTCCTCTTGTTGTCCTCGCATCTTTACCCATCATTTTCTTTTCATCACTTCTCTTCAAACACTCAAGTAAAGGGTGAGATCCCTCCCTTTCATCTCTCATGCAAGAAATTTAAATGAATGCATGCAAAATAACACTAAATGCATATATACAAGTGATGGTTATTGTGGAAGTCCATCAAACCGAGAGTTTTCAACTAGAGAGTTCATGCAACAATATCAATGCCACTCAAAGCACCTAGAAGTCGATCAAATTCTTGGGAGTGGGGCACAAATGAGCATGTATAGCACCACATAAATATAGAATTGAATAGTGCCCAAGTAAACATGTTAAGCACGTAATGGCAATGATTGT
This sequence comes from Silene uniflora, assembly GCA_018983105.1. Lineage (NCBI taxonomy): Eukaryota > Viridiplantae > Streptophyta > Magnoliopsida > Caryophyllales > Caryophyllaceae > Silene > Silene uniflora. The sequence goes on from JAGPOY010001783.1 coordinate 1,739, forward strand.
AGAAGATATGATAGATAGAAGGGACATAAGGTGAGGGAATGGTTATCACCTCACCCAACTCGTCCTCCAAATAGTCATGATTTCCGCACTCAAGGCATGTACTCTCATTCTCATCCATGGTGGGTTCATTGGCTCCTATTTGGGTTTCGCAAGAGTCATCAAACTCCTCATCCCATAGAGGACCGTCATCAAAGGAGTCGTCATAACAAGGTTCACCAAGTTCTACAAAATTTTCTCCCTCAAATGGATATTCCCCAAATGGTTAGTTTTCACTCAAGCTCACATCTATCTCATTCAACTTTTCACTCTCCATTTCACTCTCCATTTCCCCATCGACATCAAGTTCTATGGAAGGTGGTTTCATTGTTGCACAACAGGGGTGAGATAAAGGGGTCAAAGTATTGGTTTCACAATCAAAAATATACTCCTCATCATCATCACTATCCTCATCAATAGCTCCATCTTCCCAAGGAGGGGCAAATTTTGTGTAGTAGAAGGAAGGCAATTCTTGGGTAGGCGGCTCATCCTCACAAATCTCATTTTCATCACAAATTACCTCGATGAACTTTTGAAATGTGGTTTTTATGGTTTCCGAGATGGCCTCCTTTGTACTCTCAAATATGTCGCGAATCATTTCCTTCAAACTTTCAATGGTCATGAACTTAACAAATTCCCAAAACTCCTCACAACTCATCTTCTATATCCTCCCACCACTCAAGTGAAAGGCTAAGTTGAGGGTCTTAAGGTTCATGCCATTATAAACAACATAACATGCTTCGCTATTTGAAAGAGAAAAACCATTATACCAAGCGCAAGTCATATATCCTGCAAATCTTGCAATATACTCATCAAATAACTCATTTTCAAATTGGTAAAGGTTGAATGTAAACATGTTGAGCATATGAACACAAGTAACAAGCAAGCACAAGAAACAAAATTCTCAAGGAACCGAAATCCCTCAAGAACAAGCACAACTAAAACTGGACAAAAGAATGACTCAAATACACAACACCGTCCTCGGCAACGGCGCCATTTTGATGAGCGAGTCGTTGTTCACTCAAACAAACACATTTATAACTCAACAAACTAGCAAGTAGTAAGTAGAGGTCGAACCTAAAGGACGGGGCTACTCAAGTCAATCAATCTAGTTGTGGTTATGCTAAGGTTGTCACAATTATGGAGGAGTTTGTAGTTTAAACTAATAAAAGCAATAAACAACAAGGATTAAAACAATAAGGAGGAAAACTAAGGAGAGTGGGTTTATATGGGTAATCAAATGGTAATCCAAGGGATGAGTCTTAGTGTTTGGTCGAGGTCGTAATAGAATAGGGTCGAGACTTTCGATCTTACATCCCTTAGGTCGGAAAGGGGTAGTGACACACCGTAGACCCTAACCTCCCTAGTAGTCTTAAACACGGTCTAACCCTCAATCGAGGCTTTCGATCTTACGACGAAGGTTGAATAATAGTCTATGTAACACCCCCATATACCAGAGTACCCTTACCAAGAGCTACCCTAGCATATGAAGGCGTTATCATCTCGACATAACCGAGGTAGTGAACATCAAAAGAAACAATACGAGTACCTTTATTAATAAAATAGTTTAAGTCATACAACGATCCGATAAAACAACCACTGAAAACATAAACTGTCTTAACATAATAAAAACTATTGTAGGCTAACTAGCTCTAAACTGGTGGCGACTCTTCCCATCCCAGAGGCACATCATCATCCAACTCATTACATGCTAAACCAACTGTTCACCATCCCCGAATGGATCACAGCAGGTCAAAGACAAACAACCGGGGTCACTACTCACTCATTCTCATATGGGTCATGCAATCAATGGTGTCAAACATCTTAGCATGAACAAACATGGTGAATAAGCAAGGAAATAAACAAAGGATTAACAAGTAAATAGAGAGATTAAGAAGTATATCAACATAAAGGAGATGAACATAAATAAAGGAGAATCCTTGTATAAAGATGAAGACTTGTCACCAATCTTCAATCATAAACCCAAGAGATTCAAGACTAATCTAATGAACAAGTATTGAAAGATTGAATGCTGAAAGATTAATATTAATTGTGGAAAGATTGAAGAACAATTGTTGAATGATTAAAGTTTGATCTATTCTAATCTACTCCTATTCTAATCTAAAGGGGCTTAAGAAAGCTTAACCTTCTAATTATTACAAAGAGGGTATTTATACTAAGTATAAGATTAGGTTAAGTAGAGGTGGAGTGTCGCACAAGGACATGGCAGAGTAATTAGGAGTAGCTCGGGTCGTAAGAAAACCGTCCCGGGCATTTGTACTTCGAACCCACCCGGGTCACGAGGAAGTCGCTCGGGTCGGGCATGACCCACCCGGGTTCTCTTCAAGTCGCCCGGGTTCTAGGTACAAACGCCCCTTCTTGCTTCGTCCTGTCACCAAACCCGTGGAGGTGTCTTCCTAGCCCGTGGGGGCTTCTCTACTTAGCTCCAATTCTTCATTTAGGTCCTTGGATATCGTCATTTTAGCTCCGAAATGCTCCATTTATGCACGATATATCTCCTCCGCCTACAAGCAAGCCAAAACCCAATAGAAAATCAAATAGGAAGCTAAAGAGCACGAAAGGACCCTAATAAATGCGTAAAAGCATGCGAAATTAGGTTCGTTAAAGGGGTAAAAGTGCGTATATTTCGGTCACATATAAAACATAACTTTAATTGACTCCAATAGACTCGAAATCTTTTTTTCTCTTAATCATTGACCCAAAAATGACTCGACCCGAAGTAACGCGACCCGCTTGACCCGAGATAGACTCGACCAACAAACCCGAAACAGACCCGTAACCCGAAATGACCCGACCCGAACAAATCCGAAAATTTGAGAAATCTAAATGATCCGACACGACCCTGACCCGATTAACCCATTTGCGTGGTTCCCGAAAAACCGACCAAAAATAACCCGCACATTTAGGGTCAAGACCCGCTAAACCCGTGGGCTGACCCGAAAATGGGTAAATATATTAAAAAATTATATTTAAAGCTAATAAAATTAATATAGAATGATAAAAATAATTTGAACTTTAAAATTTTGTAACTAAAAATGCTTAAATTTATTTTAAAACATAGTTTTATCACATGATTAGTTACTCAAATGATTATCACGTAAATATAGTCACCGCTTGTCACGTACGTGTAACCAACTGATCGATCTGATATTTCGTATAACGTTGTGATAGTGAATATATTAAGCACAAAAATGTTTAATCTTACTAATATCGGCGCTGTTTGGTAAACGGTATATTGGCCAATTTTTAGCATATTCGAGGGTTTTAGCATGTTTGACCAATCAATATGCTAATTTTAGTGTTTGATAAACAACATATTGAAACAGCATATTTGGGTTCAATATGCTGCTTACCCTAGCATATTGGTTAGCATATTGTAAAATAGGAAATTTTTCTCCATTTTAAAAAGAAAACTAACAATCTACTAATCGTAATCTGCCAACTACCAAACACTCAAATTAATTCTGCTAATTATAATATGCTAGTCAAACCTTCTGATAAAATCTGCCATTTATAATCTGCTTTTGCAATCTGCTTATGCTGAAACAAATTCGCTGTTTACCAAACAGGGCCATCATATATGGAGTATTAAACTAGATAATAATTAAATTAAAGAATAACAATGCGTGTTTATAAGTAAATTAAAGAAAATAAAAATTTGTAAAACGGCGTTAATGTATCCCGTTTCTAACCCTAAACCCGACCCGTGTAAATCCGTATTTAACAAATCCAAAATCGACCGGACCCGTATTTTACCCGAACCCGTAACTCGCCCGTTTGACAGGTCTAGCCATAACCCAATTCTAAATGGAGCAACCCGAACAAAAAGGAAGAGCGCGGGGAACCCTATGAATGAAGTATATGAATATAATACACACCTTCCAAAGTTGCAAAGTTGCAAAGTCGCTGTCTGTGTCTTCCTCAAATCTTCTGAAATTAAAAAAAAAATCAATTGAATTGAAAGAGGATGAAGAGCGTGAAGGGAATAAGCAACGGAAGAGCACGGGCAGGAGTGTTACAGCTGCCCAACTGCCCTACACCAATTGAAACGCCATGTTTGTTGCTTTCTACCCGGAAAGCCCTCCCTCACTTTCTCTCTCCTGACCTTATTTCTTCTCTTCCTTCCCCTCACTCTCTTCTCCTTCAATTTTCCCCTCTTAACTTGTATGTTTCTCCTTTCTTTACCCTTTTTCAATTTCAATAATTCTCATTGTAGACCGTCTTTTCAAAAGGCGTCTCACTAGGGATGTCACTAGGGCGGGTACAAGTGGATACCGCCCCGCATCCGCCCCAGTTGGGACGGGGATGGGTAGAGCTTTGGCGGGTGGTGGGGCGGGAGCGGATACGAAAATTGTAACCGCCAATGGGCGGGGATAGGTTTTGCATCTTAGCCGTCTACCCGCCAATCGTTAAAAAAATTAGTACAATTATAACGATTTTTTTATTATTAAGTTATAATTAAGATATAATGTTAAATAGTAACTATTTTATAAAGTTATTTACTAACTTTTTAGTTAAGAGCTAGACTTATAAATTCAAAAAAACTTGAAAATAATAGGATTAAATCAACTTTTGAGAAATTTGTACTACTCGTCACGGGTGGTGGGGCGGGAATGAGTACGAGTTTTCCTTGGTGGGTACGGGTACGGGTACGGGGGAGTCTATATCCACCACCGCCCCGCCCCAATGACATCCCTACGTCTCACAACCGATTAAAATAAGAGCAAGCGGGAGGTAGGGTTGTGAGAAGTCTTTTTGAAAGACCGTCACAAGCAAGATTTGCTAAATTTCAATTTTATCTGTGTATTGAGGTTATATGTTACGCTAATACTCGTATGAAACCCTTTTACTGTTGACTATCTCGCCTTTCCTCTTTATCTATTATTTACTTGTCGTAAACCTTTTTATTGTCGATGGTGACGCTTTTGCAATGCCAATATGTCGAAACATAACGTATTCTAGTATACCCTTTTATACTGGCTCTATATCTAATACTGTTGATATTGTAGTTTACCTTTAAGCAAATAAGATATTCTTTGTTGGTTAACATGAAAATTCTGTCAATTTGGTTGAGTTGTGCGAATTTTGGCCTCAATTCTTCAGCCCTCAGTGTTCATTATTGTTAATCAGCTTGTCTCTCTGCAGCAAGTCTTAAAGGTTTTGGGTTGAATGTGTTTTTGGGTCTAGACTATAGTCCATAATTATAAATGTATCTTAAGAATGCATTCATACTCCCCCATTGCCCCTCTCGCCTTAGCAAAGCACCTCGTAGTAATCTTTCATTTGGCAAGTCCCATTTAGCGCGTGTATGTTTTCTTGTTAGCATTGGACTATTCATTATGACCAGTGCTCAAAAGGGTTCATTGAGTAACAAGTTGGGCTTCTATAGTGCAGATGGAATTTCGTTACAGACAATATCTAATGTAGGTGGATTGAATAAGCTGGTTGGCTTGCAACAATATGGATTTGGGGCCGTCCTCAGGGATTCTATTGTATGCCTTCCAGAACCCAGCGGCAGTAATAAATTTGGGGCATCTTTTGAAACTCCATCTGGTCGTCTTTTGGTAATCATATGGATTTATCATTTGAGGCTATGATCGTTCCACCCACCAGAATGTCACCAACTTATTGTGGTACATGCACATTATTTCAGGTTAAGCCTGTGGAGTACATGAAAATGATATCTTCCATGAACCCAAATTGGTGGGTCAGTATACCTGATGAAGTTCCCGCTTGGGCTACTGAAAAGAGGAATAAGATTTCTGTCGACCGCACTCTGAAATGGCTTGATGAATGCATCGAGTTAAACAAGGTAACTAGCTCATTATTATCATCTTTCCTGCTTACTACTTCCTTTGTTCAGGTGATTACTGTACCTTTCCCATTCATGGGTATCTGAGCCGATTCTTTACGTTTTTTTTTTTTTTCATTTTTAACATGTTCTGTTTTGCTGCTTTGATACTTTACCAAAAAAAGAAAATCCTTAGAAAAGGCATGTGGAATTGAGTCCTAAAAAAGTCGTAGAGAAAAAGTGACGGTCAACTTTATATATTTATTTGGGTTTATTTCATACCTTAGATATTATGCGAAAAGCAAATGTAAGGAATTCACTGTGATGGAAGGAGTATCTTTAATATGTTTAGATTGTGTTAAGTCAGTTCAGCTATTCTATGTCAATCGCCTTGTTGGGAGTATCTTTACATGTTTAGATTATTGATGTCAATCCCATTGTTTTTTTCTGAATTTTTAATTTTTTGTAAGTAAAGCTTCTTCAAATATTCATGTTTAGCAATATGCTGGCTTCAAAATCACTTTAAATTGACTCCTGCATTTTCTAGTTAACTCGTATTTTGTTACACATAACTTGCATTCTTATGGATTCTATGCTGAGTGTAGTAGTAGCTGATCATTTCTTTTGTGATATTTGTGTCATATTTATTGTACTCGTCACTTAGCTGTATATGATAAATATAATATGCTGTAGGCAGAAGGATCTGTTTTTGGTGCCATTGTTGGAGGGTCTAGCATGGAACAACGCAAAATATGTGCTCATGAAGTAGTCAAACGCAATCCTGCAGGTATCTGTTCTATTTATTACTTTGGTTGCTTTCATATTAAAACCTTTGACTCTGTATTTTATTTCCTATATGTACTGATTCTAGTACAAGCATGAGAGCAGAGCATCCATGTAACCATGTTGTGCATGTCTTACATCTAGCACATAGAAGAAAATGACGTCATCTCCCATAGATTTTCCTTAGCAAAATCATTCTGATATTACCTGCAGTCCTTTATACCTTATCCTCAGCTGTCAATTATTTCATGTTCCCTTACATGAATTTTTCAGCAATGGAGTTTATTTTGAAGTGCACATAATCCCGTTCTTTTTTCCCTTCATTTAGGGTATTGGATTGGTGGATTTGGGCTTGGAGAAGCCACTGACACACGCTGTGCTATCCTGACTGGTGTCACAGTAAGTAACTGTAACTCCCTTATTTTTGTGACAATAATAAGCACCTTAGAGATTTTGTGATTATAGCGAATAGCAAAAGATTATTGCAAAAAATAGATTGCTGAAGGGTCATCTTTGAATGAGTTAATCAATTTCCAAATGAACAACATGATCTTCACTTATCATTTGTTCAATTTAGTCGATCCGATATACCCCAGCCTCATCTTTTGACCCTAGGTGGGATCGTAATTAGTCTGAGAAGAACTTCTTCACATAGCAAGTTACCCCTTTGTACAGGACTACACTTGCCGAATTCTACTATATATTACCTTTGTCTTGTTAAAGTCCATCTAAGCACATGGTGAAGGTTTTTATTTAGGAATGCCATTTACCGTGGAGAATATCGCTGTAATTAAAATCCAACACCTCTTCATAATTACCACTTACCTTTACTAAAGAATGAAATAGTCACGACCGATGATGTAACATCATCTTGAAAATTAAGTCATAAAATTGGGATGTCTCTTGTTCTTAATTCCCTAGTGTCTTGCTAGAAACTTTATTTTAGCTTGTTCACTTGTTGTAGCTAGTTTAATAGAGGTTGACCCTGATGAAAATGATGTGTTGCTCTGGAGGAAAAATAATACTCCCTCTATTCTGCTTTTATTGTCCTACTTTCTAGTATTGGTACGTCATTCATTTACCATGCTATATTTACAGCGGTGACTGTTAATTTGGAATAAATTTTGGAGAAAAGTGGAATAGAGGGAGTAAAAGTTTTCTTTTTGTTCTGATTGATGTGAGTACCTATTTTTTAATCATGGGTGTTCTCTAGAATTATTTGGACAGTAATAATCATTTTGCATTTAGACTTAAATGACTACATACAAGTACGAAGTTCTTTCAATGACTATTGCACCCCTTCCTTGCCCCTTACACTACCCTTAATTGATTTTTTGCTTATTGGAAATTAACTTTCAGCTTTCTTTGATTAGCAGCTATTGATATGATATTCCCATACTGCTCTTGCTTAAGAGAAGTTCACATCTAAAATCGCCGTTTTCAGAAAGTTAGAAATACATCCATACTAATGAATCTTAACGAAATCATAGCTGGTGTAATATATCCTCCAACAGATACCCCGTACCCAAAATGAGAACTATAAAAGTGATACCGAAAGTGTGTTAAGAAAAAAATGTAAAAGAAGGGACATTGCTTGTTTGGTTTGTTTGTGTTTACTACACGAAACTGATTTTCCCTTTTCTCCGGTCTTATTTTGCTACGCAATCAGGATTTGTTACCAGTTGACAAACCTCGTCAAGTTTGTGGACTCACGCTTCCAGGTATTTTTTTTTAATGGTGGGAGTGTTGAGAGATGAAATTATTTCTGCAATTGAAATTATAAATCATAGCTAAACTTGCTAAAGTGCTCACCAATTCATACAAGCCTTATGAGATAACTGATGACACTCTTGAATAGTGATATTTCCTTTTCCTTTTGTTGTTAAACAGTGATATTTAGATGTCATGTGTTTTCTCTTACCCTGATCTAAATCCTTGCAGAGGAGATTCTTCAAGGGGTCGCCGCGGGCATTGATCTATTTGAATCTTCGTATGTCCTTTTTCACCCCAAATTGATCTTGACACAATTTAATAATAGCAACACCATTAACAATTTTATCCTAATGCCTCGACTCCTTGCGGGTAAGGGGTCAGATCTAATCAGCCTTGTGCTTGCGTTTAAAACTCAAAGCGGTTGTTTCCGGATGACGTATTTGAAAATTGCATTGTGAAATCTATTCACACTCAATCACCACACGAGAAGCATGTAGATTTACCTATTCCAATACTTAGATAGTACACACTTTAGCTTATATTTATTATCCCTTATAAAAGTCACGTCGTTTGCCTTACATTGTGTAGGTACATATATCATCTTACAGTTGGAGGATATGCTCTCACGTTTCCACTTGACAACAGTGTAACGCACATTTCAAGCGATCACCTCAGTGATGTCGGGGGTGATCTTACAAAGATAAATCTACGAGGCACAGTTTATAGGTATGTTATAAACTGTTTGATTTGCCACACGTATTCACAGCTATACCCTCACATTTTTGAATACGCCGTTTATTGATAAGTTTTCACCATCTCGCTATATATGGACTATTCATTGAACTGTCAGGTTTTGGTCTTTTTTCGCACTTCAGACTGTGATCTAACTAGAAGAAATCCCCTTTAATTGCTTTACTCTTTTATTCCCGGTCTTGCATGGGATTTTGAACCATATTTGCTGTCCAATTGTGTTGGTGAGATTCTAAAGTCAGGTGGTTCCTTCTCAGTGTTTTTGTGGGAGTTAGAACTAGTGACCTCAAAGTAAAAAAAATTTAGTCCTTACCAGTTACCACCAAGGCACCAAGCTCTGCGTTGGTTCCCAACACAAGCAAGTTAAATAGCTTAATCAATGTTTAACAATGCTCAATTGCTCATAGCGTTCAATTTTGACCATGGTATTAAATATCGATGCACTTCAGACTTGAGTTATAAAGGTTGCTGTAACCACATTTTGACGTGGTATTGGCCCTATTAAAAGGTGGTTATGGCTGCCACAATTGTTCCATGTAGCTACCTTGGCAACTGATTTTCATATGTTTTGGCCATTCGTCCCAAAACTTGGTTTGCATATTCATTTTGGATTGTCCTGAAAATAATTTTTACAGAGGTAAACGAGAGCACGTCGTTTAAGTTATGTACAGATGGACAACTTTGGATTGGGAGGGCCCAAAAAGACCTGTTTCCCCAAAAACAACTGGCCAATGGTGAAAATTGTGTCACTTAGTCCCCATAGTTGAATGAGTCATTTAGCTTTCTTATATCCATTCCAAGGCTAATCGAAACTGAGTCTCTGTGCCATACATATTATTGATGTTAATTCTTAACTAATGTGCCCATAATACGTAGACTCCCCCCAAAAGATATAGATCTCTGTGGGTATTTGATCCTCATTCTTGGAGTTATTTGGGTCATAGTATCAAATCCTAGTTTCAGTCACGGTCGCAGCGTATTCTCCCTTAATGCATTCATTATCGCCTTAAAATGTGGTATAATGCGGCTTGATATTTGAAACCAAGATCTGGGCCTATGCTTACGCTGGGTACCGATCTTCTGGCTTCTTATGGTGGCATACAAACCAGGATCATCTGGGTGATGCTTGTACTAACATTAATTAACAAATCTTCATGAAACTTCTATGTTTAGTAGTATTGATCTTACTTGATTTTCTACTAGTCTACAAAAATACCTGAGTTTTGCGTTTTGCGATTTTTCCAGGAAAGATACTTCACCAATCGACAAGAAATGCTGCTGCTATACCTGTCAAAATCATTCAAGAGCTTATATAAATCATCTGCTCAATGTTCATGAAATGTTGGCTCAAACCCTGTTAGAAATGTATGATTTCCTTTGCTCTAAACTGATGCTCTTTTTTCTCCTTTATTTGCTCATTTCAGCAAACTGAGTATTGTTCATTGTTTTTTCAGACATAATACGCACCATATGTTGGAATTTTTCCAGAATATCAGAGAGTCTATTAAAAAAGACGGGTTTGAACAGTTTAGGCGCGAGTTTGTGACTAACAGGTGCAATCCTCCATCCACGGCTGATGTTGCCAGTCTAGCCACTTGACAAATTTTCTTTCATGGAAGGAAATGTGCATTTTTTTTATTTTTCTTTTATTTTAAGTACTCTCCTCTTAGATGAAGCAATTCTTAATGTTATGTTTCGATCAATTCTTTTATTCGGACTAAATGAGACGTTTAAGCGTATTATGTTAGGTGTTATGCATGTACATGCATTCCATAAGCTCACAATTTAACTCAGATTTTCAAATGACTTAATTAAACAGACGGAGGAAAATTAATGTCTAATCAATAAATTATGTCAAATAACATAAATTTGGATCGCTATGGATCACTTATACATGACTATTAAATAAGTCAAATGAATTACAACTCATCTACCGACTACCGTGAACAATATTTAAATCTCTCTTGAATTTCGGAATGCCCATAAAGATCACCCTGAGGCCATGACATCTCTTGAACTCCAACAACAGGCGGCAATAATTCTACTGACCGTTACCCTAAACCACCCGTTGAACAACCATCAGGTCCAAAACCATGACAAGCTGATAGTGTGACCCACTAGCTTCAATAAAGTCTAGGAATACGAAGGCTAGTTCACCACCCCTTTTCCAGGAAACAAACCCTATAAGACAAACAATTTCAGAGAAATGCATGAAGCAGTTTTTCCATTTTCGGACAAACAATTCCAAAGGCTATTTTTTTTTGGTGGAATGTGAAATTCTCATTATAATTAAACTTTTGAGTACAAACACCATACATGACACTTACATCACTCCAAGATATCAAATGCGCATTACAATTTAGACCAAGTGTTGCCCAAATCATCTCACAACTTCTAATCTTATCCATATTCAGCAGCATTCGCCCTTTAAGACACTCCTGCACTTGCTTCCAATCGACATTTGTTTCGGGTCTGCAATATATAGTATACCATACCTAAAATAGCATCCAAAATCACGACGTGCACCTCCAAGTCAGACCCAAACATACCAAATCCTCAGTCCAACTGAAACCAAGCCAATGCTGCAGTAGAGTCAAGCACAGCATACTAAAGGTAAAAAAACGATGCCTATGTGTCTCCTGCATTGAGCCACACAGATAGCACACACCATCATTTATAATCCCAAACTTAGCTAGTTTATCCTTTATTAGTAACCTGTTTTTAACAAACATTCAACTAATGAAATTCATTCTTGGTGAAACTAGCTTGTTCCATACAAAGGGCTGCCATACCACCTTCTCCTGAGCACCAGTTAGCTAAGTTAGCTAAGCATAGACTGCACGTGTGGAATATAGTTTGCCTACCAAGTACCAACCACTGCTCATAAAACCTACCTTCAACTTGTCCTTGACTTTACAAATCTTTCTCCTACTGTAGCAAGCATTCAGAACAAGATCAAGGAGGAATTAAATGAAGCTCATCCTCATCCTCCTGCCCAAAGACGACCACTTGCCACACGCAAACAGAACAACCCAACTATCTCCAACTGTCTACATGCTTTATTTTTATTATTTTCGGTTCTTGTAATATAGCTGTTATTTTGTTACTTTCCTAAGGCGAGTTTTAGCCATTGAATGTAGGGTTTAATATACATTGTAACAAGGAAGAGGCATGTAAAAGAAGCCTTCCATCCACTGTATTAGACAAATTATTTTGGAATGAAAAATAAACCCTTGAAACTTCTCTCAAACATTTCAACTTGTGCATTGCATGTAGTTGAAAACCAGGCCTGGTAACTCTCATGTGTTTAACTCTGAAGAGCTAATCAAAGTTTGTGGCATAATTAGTGGATTAACTTGGCTGTGTTGTTAATTTGCTCTTAATTGTTTATTTGTGGTTTTTAAGTTCAAAAAAAAAATTATCCCAAACTGTTGCCCTAAATTCCATGTGAGAATTTTGTGGGAATCAAGTCAATATTATATCCCAAGTTTACATCTCTATACTGTCAAAACAATTCTCTACAATTTTCTTTGTAAACCCTGTTATTTACCCCGCAAATTAGTTATCACCGCTTTGTTTGAGAGTCATAGTGAGTTCATTATCCCTAACTACATCTAAAAACACAAAAAAGCCCATTGAATGGAGAGATTAGCAGGAATTGAAACAAAAGTTGAAGAATTGACAAAAGTTGTCAATGTTATCGTGAGAGCCTTGAACAACTTGATAAATGCTAATCCAGAAGACAATAGAGGAAGGCCACCTAGAGGCAGACGTAGCGGAAGGGGACCACCACCTGGTGGAGGTGGAAGAGGTCAACTGGTAAACTCGGAGGAGATGTCAGATAAGAGCCATGTTGAAATCCCTGAGCACACTGATAAGTACTTTAAGGTTTAAATTCTTGGTTTTCCTGGTAGTTTCAATCCTGTGGATTTACTAGAATTGTTCTGGGATATTGAAAGAGTCTTGTGATGAGTATAACGGATACAGTGATGATAAGGCCTTTAAAGTTTCTATCTTGCAATTAAAAGGCTATGCTTCACTCTAGTATGAGAACATGAAAATCAGTGAACTAAAGAAGAGAAGGAACCTATTAAATCTTGGTCTAAATTGAAAAAGAACTTGCTGAGTAAATTTGTTGCTAAAGATTATACTCAGGATTTATTCATAAAATTAAGATTATACTCAGGATTTATTCATAAAATTGTCTAAGCTTAAGCAAAGTGAGAGACCGGTTGAGACCTATTTAAGAGACTTTGAGCAGTTAACTTTACAGTGTGATATCAATAAGAAACCTGGGCAAAGAATTGCTAGGTTCTTAGAGGGGTTAGACACTAGCATTGCTAACAGGGTAAGGATGCAACCTTTGTGGTCCTTTGATGATGTTGTGAACATGTCCCTAAAATGTGAGAAGATGGGAAAGTCTAAGACTACAGTGTAACACCCCCATCTACCAAAGGGCCTTAACAAGGCCTACCTTAGCAAATATGAGCATTACCATCTCGGTTGCCCGCGATAGAGTATATCAAATAGACCATAAAATAACGTTTAATAATAGTAAAAGCAAGTTTAGTCGATTACATCGCAAACCAACTCCAAAACTAAAAGCTACAAAAGAATGATAATAAAAATGTCTTTTAACTCTAAGCAGCTGAAGCTAACTCCAGTCGACTCAAACGTAGCCCATCCATTCCCGCACTAAAGGTCATCACATTATCATTACCTTTAAGATTCACTGCTCACCATAAAGGATCACCGCAGACACATAAGAAAGGAAAGCACACAAAACCACAGTGTCAGTAGATATCAATCAGCCATAATCAAACAACAAGAGCATACACAAATTCCAACTCCATAACACTTATTCGACTACTAGTATTAGCTAGTACCCCTGCCGGATTCTCGTCGCAACGAGTAATCCACATCGCCAGTGGGGAACCGCAACTCATCCCCACCTAATCCCCACTCATCGCAACGAGTGAACCTAGAGTCCTTAATGTGCACACCCCTCTTGGTCGAGAAACCCAATAGGCGACAAAGAGGCGTGAGACCATCTCTCGCAATGGCTCACTCAACCGGAACCACAACCAATATAACCAATCATCATAACTATCATATCATCAATCATATCACAAAATCACAATCATATCAACAACCATCAATCATACTGAGTAGGGAAGAACCCTACCTTATCCGCAAATCAACAACAACAATAGATGGTCTAGAAAGGCTCTTTTACGAAGTCTCCGCCTAAACAATCAAGATTATATGCACACAATCAACAAGCATTACCATCTATACCATTTCCCCCCAAATCTACCCGGTCTAGGGTTTAGTATAACTCAAACTAATTAAACTGAAAGAACTAGAGACTTATAACGACGATAGATGCAACAGTAGAACTCACAAAAACTTGATCCTTGCTTAGAAAAGGATTAAGAGAGTTGAGAGAGAGAGAGAGA